>JAGVVM010023706.1:0-10148 GCA_019149425.1 Psidium friedrichsthalianum | reverse complement strand
GTTCATATCATACAGACGGGCACAAGAGATGTCAATCAGATGCCATATGCAATGTTACAGGCCTCAACCGGCCATATCGGATCCCCATGGATCATGCTCAGGCCTCAATCGGCCATAACGGTCCCAATAGACCATGCCCATCTGTCACTCCAAATCCCATCAGGGCTCACCCAACAGTGCCATACGGCAATTACCACAATGCGTCTCAAACGCCTTACATTGGTCTCCCTTTTCTCTCCACTTCCCCTATGGGCACATTCTCGCGTCACAGCTCCAGTGACTCATGCCATGCTCTCAATGTATGCGGGCCACGGGATTGCAATCAGCAATTCAAACATAGAGCATGCATGATATGGCATATATGCACAAGTATAGAACGCATCAAGCAACCACCACACCCTCACGTGCACAACAAGTCAAGCCATAAGAGAATCCAAGGGCCCACGCACAATTTCTCAGTCAGACAGATATGATAGGATATCACTCATTAATCATCGGGTCAGACCCATAACAGTTGGAACCTCAGCTTAGCGGACCTGTAGCTCGGCCTAAGCCCAACACCCATGTTAGTCCCCTGGGAGTTAATAACCCACGACTAATTATTTAACGATTTACAATTCCTCGGGTGTAGTTGGATTAGGCTTCACTTGGTTTAAGGCCCAATTAGAGAATTCAAGATCAAATGGGCCTAAAGCCCGGTCCAAGGCCCAAGGCCTACAAGGGTAATTCAGTCCACTAAAGTAAGTCGGCCCATTATAGAGTTCAAAGCCCAATAGTCAAGTTGGGCCTAATAGGATTCAGGGTCTAACGAAATGGGTCAGGCCCATTAGATTAAGTTGGGCTTATTAAATTAAGTAAGGCCCAATTCGAAATTAAGGCCCAATTACCAATCTTAGGCCCAATGAGAATTCTTAAGTCCATTATGAAATTAAGGCCCATTAGTATCGAATTTTCGTGTAGGGCCCAAGCCCATTTTCAAAGATTAACCAATCAAGCCCATTTAGCCCATTTTAGGCCCAATTAGTCATTCTAGGCCCATATACATTAATGGGCCTCCTCTTTTAATGTTTCCAACTATAATTTGGGCCCATTCAAGGTAATTTTCGTCCATTATGGGCCCATTAGTCCAATTAGGTCCAATTAGATTCATTTAGGCCCAAATGGTTTGGAATTAGAACCCAAAGCCCATTAAAACCCTTAAGCCCATTAATTCACACGGTCATTACCCTATTTCCAGCAACATTTCAAGGCCCAATCTCTCTCTCCAAGTGGCCCACACGGTCGGCCCATTATGCTAGCAACATTAGTCCAAAGCCCAACTAGCTTAATCATCCACACTACACTCTAATCAACTTGATTAGCTACTAATGCACAATCATCCACTCATATACATACTAGCCTAAACTAGGATTAGAGGGTTGCTTACCTAAAGAGGGCCGGGACGGACGGTGGCGGCTGAAATGGTGGCGACGGCGACGAAGAACACCGGGCGGCCGAACGTGTTCACGGCCGAACGGAGAGGGAGGGCGGATCGGCGGCTGATCCGGCGTCCTTGCGAGGTCCCTAAGACCTATACGAGTCGACTCTAGGGTTAGATGTGTTGATGGTGGCGGCGGAACCAGCCGGAATGGCTCAAGCCCCTCGGTGAGGCACGACGACGACGACGACGAAAGGAGGAGCGGGCGGAGGGGTCCCTAACCGAGGTGGTCCGGCCATGAGAATGAAGAAAAGGGACACCAAGAGGCTTACCGGAACGAGGACAAGGCTGGAGGAGGCGGCGGGCGACGGCTGGATGATGTCGACGACGGCGGACGGGCGGCTCTTCGCGGCGGACGACGGGGACGGTGGCCGGGCGAGAGGGAGAATCCGAGAGGGAGAGAGAGCGATCGGGAGAGAGGAGAGAGAGTGGTGGCCGAAAAAAAAATGGAAGGGAGGAGAGAGAAGGAAGATTATAATGAAGATAGGACAAAATGGTAAGTGTGAGTGGAGTGGTTGATGGGATAATTTGACATGTGATTAAGTTGATTGATGTGCATTGGGAATTGTGCCATGACGCGATTGATTTGATTGATTGATTGATGTGACATCTGATTTGACTTGCCTCGATTTGCGTGCCAAATGCACCGATCGGGTCCCGAGCGCGAACGGATTTTGGACTGGATTTGGTGTCGGTCTATCAATTCTATTCTCAAAAATCCTAATTAGTCTCATTCTAAGGTCTGAGCATTTACCGGGGGCATTTCGGTAATTTTCCATTCACGTCTTGCTTCTCGACGTGCACTGGCTGTCCGACCTTCAGTCGACATTTCTGAAACCGACTTCATTTCTTCATTGTGTTTATCTTACTGATTCGATTGTCCATCGTCAGATCTCATTTTGTGGTCAATTTCATCAAATACCGACTCAGTCTCAGTCTCATGCTGCGATAGTATTCGCGCTGAAGATCTGGAGACATTATCTGGTGGGAGAAAAGTTCCAGATATACACAGATCACCAGAGTCTGAAATATCTGTTTTCGCAGAAGGAATTAAACATGAGATAGCGTCGATGGATGGAGCTCCTGAAGGACTACGACTGTGATATCCTGTACCATCCAGGAAAGGCGAATAAGGTGGCGGATGCTCTGAGCAGAAAGTCGAGCATCGCGCATATGATGGTAAAGGAATGGACGCTGCTAGAAGAAATCAGAGACTCTGAGTTCAAGGTCGAGGTAGGAAGCCTCTCGAGCTTAATGGCCACACTACAAATTGAACCCGAGATCCAATTGAGGGTTAAAGAGATGCAGTCTACGGACCCAGAGATTCAAAAGATTTTGACAATGGATGCAGAAGAAAGGAAAGATGACTTCAAGGTGACTGAGGATGGAGTATTGAAGTTTAGAGGACGTCTGTGTGTGCCAAACGACGAAGAGTTGAAGGAAAGAATTCTATCAGAGGCACACAGGAGTAACTACAGTATCCACCCAGGAAGCACGAAGATGTACCAGAACCTGCGACAGCACTACTGGTGGAATGGAATGAAGGTGGATGTGGCTAAGCATGTTGCCAAGTGCTTGACGTGCCAGCAAGTGAAGGCACAGCATTGCAAGCCTGGAGGACTGTTGCAACCTTTGGAAATCCCAGAGTGGAAATGGGAGCACATCACCATGGATTTCGTGACAGGACTGCCAAGAAGTCAGAGAGGAAATGACTCAATTTGGGTGATTGTGGACCGACTGACCAAGTCCGCACATTTCATTGCAGTGCGAAAGGA
Source organism: Psidium friedrichsthalianum (assembly GCA_019149425.1). Lineage (NCBI taxonomy): Eukaryota > Viridiplantae > Streptophyta > Magnoliopsida > Myrtales > Myrtaceae > Psidium > Psidium friedrichsthalianum. The sequence goes on along the minus strand of JAGVVM010023706.1, from coordinate 6,896 downwards.
TTCCACTTTGGAGAAGTTGGCTGAATTGTATGTGAGGCAGATTGTAAGGCTGCATGGGGTACCAGTGAGCATTGTATCAGATAGGGATCCCCGCTTCACCGCCACCTTCTAGAAGAGTCTGCAGGGTGCTCTAGGGACAGAGTTAAGATTCAGCACAGCCTACCACCCTCAGACTGATGGACAGTCAGAAAGGACTATACAGACTCTGGAGGATATGCTGAGAGCATGTGTCATAGACTTCAAAGGAGGCTGGGAAGACAGTTGCACCTAGTGGAATTCGCCTACAACAACAGTTACCAGCAGAGCATCCAGATGGCACCATTTGAAGCGTTGTATGGAAGGGCTTGCAGGACGCCAATTTGTTGGGACGAAGTTGGTGAGAAGAGTATAACAGGCCCAGAATTGGTGCAACAATCAGTAGAAGCAGTCAAAGTGATTAAAGACAGACTGAGGACCGCCCAAAGTAGACAGAAGAGCTACGCAGACAAGAGACGTAAGCCATTGGAATTTCAAGTTGGAAATCATGTCTTTCTAAAGGTGTCGCCGATGCGAGGGTTATCTCGGTTTGGCAAGAAGGGAAAGTAAGTCCCAGGTTCGTTGGGCCATTCGAGGTATTGGAGAAGATCGGGACACTGGCTTATCGTCTAGCACTGCCCCGAACTTGTCGCAGATCCACAATGTATTTCATGTATCGATGCTGAGGAAGTATGAGCCAGACCCTGGCCATATACTCGATCATGAAGTCATTGAAATGGATGACCGCGTCTCCTACGTGGAAAGGCCAGTGAGGATTGAAGATCGCAAGGAACAAGTGCTCAGGAACAAGACGATTCCATTGGTCAAGGTCATTTGGGAACACCATGGAACCGAAGGAGCCACGTGGGAAAGCGAAGACGAGATGAAGAAGAAATACCCTTACCTGTTTGAATAGTCCTATGTAATTTTGATTTTGGAAGTAAGGACTAGTAGACTGTAAATTTCGAGGACGAAATTTTTATAAGAAGGGAAGAATTGTGACAGTCTGAAAATTCGACCCAATTGTCGGAATTTCTAAATGAATGGAAACACTTCGTTAATACACTCTAGTCAACGCTCACTCAGGATTAGCTACCCTGAGCCGACCAACCGAAGGGGAAAGGCTATCTGGGAATTTCTCCCAATCAGCCGCCCGTTGGCTTGAGACTGAGACTGAGTCGGTATTTAGTGAAATTGACCACGAAATGAAATCTGACGATGGGCAATCGAACCAATAAGATGAACACAATGAAGAAATGAAGTCGGTTTCAGAAATGTCGACTGAAGGTCGGACAGCCGGTGCTCGTCGAGAAGCAAGACGTGAATGGAAAATTACCGAAATGCCCCCGGTAAATGCTCAGACCTTAGAATGAGACTAATTAGGATTTTTGAGAGTAGATTCGACGGACCGACACCAAATCCAGTCTAAAATTCGTTCGCGCTCGGGACCCGATCGGTGCATTTGGCACGCAAATCGAGGCAAGTCAAATCAAGATGTCACATCAATCAGATGTCACATCAACCAATCAATCAAATCAATCAAGTCATGGCACAATTCCCAATGCCATCAATCAAATCCATCACATGTCACAAACCCCATCAACCACTCCACTAAAATCTTCATTTTGGACTTTTGTGGATTATAATCTCTCTCTCCCATTCTCTCTCCTCCTCATTTGAACTTTCGGCCGCCCCTCTCTCTCTTCCTCTCCCTCTCCCGACGTCCCTCTCCCTCTCGGTCGCTCGTTCCGCCGCCGTGAGGCCGCCCGAAGCCGCCTCCCCGCGACGTCGCCGTCACCACCAGCCACCAGCCGACCTTGGTGAGTCCCCTACCTCTCGTCTCTTCTTCTTCTTGGCCGTGGTTGAGCCGTCCCCGACCTCACTCTCTCTCCTTCTCTCGGCCAGCCCGTCGTTCGCCCGAAGCCGCCCGCGTCGTCGCCGCCGTCGTCCCGTCGTCCGGCCGCCGCCCATCATCCCCATTCCCACCGTCACTTGGTAGGTCCTCCAGCCCTTCTTCCTCATGTCCTTGTAGCCGTGAGGCCCCGCGAACGCCGGCCCGATCTAATCTCTCTCTCTCTTTCTCTCTCGGACGCGTGTAGCCGCCGTGAGCCCGCCGGCCGTCCGCTCCCTTTCTAGCCGTCGCAGCCGTGTCCAGCCCTCCACCGGTAAGCTTATCCACTAATCTCAACCTAGGCTACTTGTATGCATGTGTGGTTGTGTGGATTAGTGGCTAATTGTAGTGATTAGTGTGTAATATGTGTGATTAAGGCTAATGGGCTTTAGGCCCACCTTGGGTTCTTGTTGGGCCGAACGCGTAGGCTAATTGGAGAGGGGAAATTGGGCCTTGACTTGATTAAATGGGCTGGAATTAATGAATTAATCATGTGGACTAATGGGCCTAAGTGACTTAATGGGCCTCGAGAACTTAATTCACACTAATTGGGCCTAAATAACACTAATTGGACCCAATTGACAATGGCGGGCCTATTTGGACGAAAATGAACACTAATTGGGCCCAACTTATAATCTTGAATCTTAACTTATGAAGCCCATTAATGTATATGGGCCTAGAATGGTTAATTGGGCCTAAAATGGGCTAAATGGGCCTAATTGGATAATCTTTGGAAATGGGCTTGGGCCCTACACGAAATTTCTTTTAATTGGGCCTTAATTTACATAATGGACTTAAGACTTAATTATTGGGCCCAAGTCTAATTAATGGGCCTTGGTTACTATTAGGGCCCAACTGAAGTTATTAAGCCCAAGTTACCTTAATGGGCCTAACCCATTTCATTTAAACTTGAACCTTATAATGGGCCGACTTACCTTAACGAACTGATTCACCCATATGGCCTTGGGCCTCAGGTCGGGCATTAGGCCCATTCGAACTCGAACCCTTTAATTGGGCCTTGAACCAAGTTAAGCCTAATTCAAACACACCTGAGGGACTGTGTAGTTACTGAATCAATAGTCATGGATGTTTGGGCTTAGGCCGAGTGACCAGATTTGCCAGATGAGAGTCCAATGGTTATGGGACTGACCCGAGGATTAGTGAGCGATATTCTATCGCATCTGTCTGACTGAGATATCGTTCGTGGGCCTTGAATTTCTCTATGACTTGGCATGATGTGCACGTGAGAGTGTGGTGGTGCTTGATGCGTTCTATGTTCGTGCTTATATGCCATATCATGCATGCTCTGTGTTTGATTGACTGATTGCAATCATGTGGGCCCGCATTCATTGAGAGCATGGCATGAGTCACCAGAATTGTGACGAGGGATTGTGCCCAGAGGGGAAATGGAGAGAAAAGGGAGACCAACGTAAGGCGTTCGAGACGCAGTGTGGTGATTGCCGTATGGCACAGTTGGGTGAGCCCTGATGGGATTTGGAGTGACAGATGGGCATGGTCTGTTGAGACCCGTTATGGCCGATTGAGGCCTGAGCATGATCCATTGGGATCCGATATGGCCGGTTGAGGCCTGTAGCATTGCATATGGCATTTGATTGATATTTCCTGTGCCCGTCTGTATGATACGAACTGTGTGGTGATAAATTGCACGTCTGTTAGACATGTTGTGGGTCTGGTACTGAGGAGACTGAGAGTGTCTTAACCCTGGACCGCGAACCTAGTCCATTGGATAGGACCGACCCCACGAGTATACGCTATCCTACGTTAGGATTAGTGGTGAGCTTATTGAGTTTCGACTCATGGGCGGTGGTTGCCCTTCTTTTACAGATCCAGGTCGCCCTTGATGGCTGCACCGCCGATGCTTTTTGGACTGCCAGTGCAGATGGACACCGAGATCACCCTTCATTTTGACATGCACGCCACTCTGTGGCATAGGCATGTGACCACTGTATTAGTAGATCAGGGTGGACCATACCTTGTACCCCATAGATATGAGGCCTGGTATAGAGAGGGTCTGTTTGGTTTCGAGGGACCTCAGAGAGACTCCCCGATCCCCATGGAGGACGACCCGATCCTGCTGCAGCCAGCAGAGTATGGAGGCGAGGTGGTCGATCCCGATCCACTGCAGGAGATACCGTCCCCAGGACGATCCGAGATCGATGGTCACGAGGAGGGCGATGCGATGGACACTGATGAGGAGGACCCAGAGGAGGACCCAGAGGAGGACCCAGAGGAGGACCCAGAGGAGGATCCCGAGGAGGAGCTCGAGGTTGACTGAGGGATACTGTACTGGTCTAGTCTTTTTGTGAGAGCGTAGATAGTATGACCTTAGTGAGTTTCCTTTTGGGGTCTGTATCTAACGTTTGTACGTATACGTATATATGTTGTGTATCACCTTTTGTAAAAGTGTTCTTGTCTTTTCATGCTACCCCACCTTCTTATGTATGCATGTATGTTTAGAAGGCACGCTTCCGCAGGTATCAGATTCGTGTTGTTCCGCGCTAGCGTCACTTGGCCGCGATGAGCATCCTGGGCCGTCGCTACTCGTAGGCCAGGTGCACGCAGGGATTTCTTGATGACATATGAACAGGGGTGTCGCGGGCTCGATTGGGGCTCGGGGCGTGACACGGTGAACTCGTAATGTCCATATCTTGTCCTAAAGGCAGTCTTCGGGACATCCTCCTTCTTAATCCTTAGCTGGTGATAACCTGTCCTCAAGTCTATCTTGGAGAATACACATGCTCCTTCCAGCTGATCAAACAGGTCGTCGATCCGTGGCAGGGGGTATTTGTTCTTGACCGTCACTTGGTTCAGCTGTCGATAGTCTATACACAGCCTTAGTGATCCGTCCTTTTTCTTAACGAACAGCACTGGAGCTCCCCATGGCGAAGCACTGGGGCGGATAAATCCTTTATCCAGTAGCTCTTGCATCTGCACCTTCAGCTCCTTCAATTCAGATAGTGCCATCCTATATGGTGCTTTCGAGATTGGCTCAGTTCCAGGTGCCAACTCAATTACAAACTCCACTTCACGCTCTGGTGGCAAACCAGGCAATTCTTGAGGAAACACATCGGAGTATTCCCTTACTATAGGCACCTCCTCCAATTTCACCTCTTGAGCCGACGAATCTATTACAGATGCCAAGAATCCTAGGCAACCCTGATCCATCAGCTTGGTTGCTTCTAGTGCAGAAATCCAAGGAATTGAGGTTCCACCTCGATTTCCTTTAAACTCGTACTCAGGCCCATCTACTGGGTTCAGCCTTATAGTACTCCTACTGCAGTCAATAACTGCTCCATGTGTAACCAACCAGTCCATGCCAACAATTACGTCAAAATCATACATGGGCAGGACAGCTAAGTCAATCCTCTCAATTCTATCTCCCAGAACTATCTCACACCCCTTACATCCCAACATAACAACTACTCTATCCTTCAAAGGGGTGGCCACATGCAATATAATATCCAATGGTCTAGTTTCTATTCCAGCCAACGCAGCAAAACGTGCAGATATGAACGAATGGGATGCACCGGATCAAACAAGGCATAAGCGGTGTGACCACAGAGAGAAACGGTACCTGTGATCACCCCTGGCGCATTCTCAGCATCCTTGCGCGCCACAGCATATACTCGTCCCTGAGCAGGCGGACGGTTCAGAATTCCTTGCGGGGCATTCGCCACTGGTGGCTGCTGCTGCGGTTGGAACTGGGGTCTCGGACCATTCCTCGGGCAGTTCCTTTGAATGTGCCCCATCTACCCACATCTGAAGCATCCTCCCGTCTTCTTCGGACAGGGGCTGTTCCCATGTCTCCTGCCACAGTCACGGCAGTTCTGATTTCCAGCAAATGGTGGCTTTCCCAAGGTCCTCCTTGCAGGTGGAGTGAACCTGCGGTTGTCCTTCATCGGCCTCTTGCCGAAATCTCTGAAGTTCCTATTTGGTACGAACCGCGATCCAGATGCGGCGGCCTTCTCTTGCAGATCTCGCTCTATAGCCAGGGCTCGTTCATAAGTCTCATTATAATCTCTCAGCCCAGCAGCAATGATCATGCTCTTCAGCTCGGGCCTCAGTCCTTCTCTGAACCTTCTGGCCTTGTCCCACGGGTCCTCTATCAGCCTTCGAGCAAATTTGGACAGTCTGGCAAACTCGCCTTCATACTGGTCTACTGTCATTGACCCTTGGCGGAGTCTAATGAACTCCTCCATCTTCCTCTCCTAGGCTGCCTCGGAGAAGTATTTCCCATTGAACGCTGCGCAGAATGCAGCCCAATTTGGCCTCATGCCATCAGGAAAGACCGTCCTCTGGTGGCCTTCCACCAATCATCAGCGGTGTTCTGGAGCTGGTAGGTCGCCAATGAGACCTTCTCTTCGTCTGTGCATCCAAGCACTGTAAAGGCTTTCTCCAGCTGCTCGATCCACGAGGCAGCTACTTCGGGCCCTCCCATGCCATCAAACTTAGACGGTTGCAGCTTCAGAAACTGCTCTACTATATGATGGGTCTGACGTCCCCCATTTCCATGCCCATTGCCCCCATGGGCTCCATTTGCAGCGGCCAAGGCGGCCTCAGCTGCTTGGGCAACAGTGGCAGCTCTCTCAGCGGCTTGCCTACCCATCAGATTACTCACTTCTGTTAATACCCTCATCATCTCTTCTATCCTTGGGTCTCCTTCAGGCGCAGGAGCCCTTGAACTCGATGCAGCGGCACTGGGTCTTCTGCCCCTATTGCTCATCCTCGCTAATCACTCTCACCTAGATCCAATAAAATTCCATTTAGGAATTTGAAACCCTAAAACTAACAACCAAGCTTTCGTCTACTGTCGCGTCTACTGACATGAATGTGCATGCAAAGTTCGCTGCAGCTTTTAATGCAATTGGACTAGGAAGACACCTAGACTCACTCTGACAATGCACAACCTAGGCCACTCTGGACTAGGAAGACACCTAGACTCACTCTGACAATGCACAACCTAGGCCAA
>JAGVVM010023705.1:0-10111 GCA_019149425.1 Psidium friedrichsthalianum | reverse complement strand
GCATTTGTCAGCCCAAATGGCATGACGGTGAACTCGTAATGCCCATGTCTTGTCCTAAAGGCAGTCTTCGGGACATCCTCCTTCTTGATCCTTAGCTGGTGGTAACCCGTCCTCAGGTCTATCTTGGAGAACACGCACGCTCCTTCCAGCTGGTCAAACAGGTCATCTATCCTCGGCAGGGGATACTTGTTCTTGACCGTCACTTGGTTCAGCTGTCGATAGTCTATACACAGCCTTAGTGATCCGTCCTTTTTCTAACGAACAGCACCGGAGCTCCCCATGGCGAAGCACTGGGGCGGATAAATCCTTTATCCAGTAGCTCTTGCATCTGCACCTTCAGCTCTTTTAATTCAGATAGTGCCATCCTATACGGTGCTTTCGAGATTGGCTCAGTTCCAGGTGCCAACTCAATTACAAACTCCACTTCACGCTCTGGTGACAAACCAGGCAATTCTTGAGGAAACACATCGGAGTATTCCCTTACTATAGGCACCTCCTCCAACTTCACCTCCTGAGCCGACGAATCTATAACAGATGCCAAGAATCCTAGGCAACCCTGATCTATCAGCTTGGTTGCTTCTATCGCGGAAATCCAAGAATTGAGGTTCCACCTCGATTTCCTTTAAACTCATATTCAGGCCCATCTACTGGGTTCAGCCTTATAGTACTCCTACTGCAGTCAATAACTGCTCCATGTCTAACCAACCAGTCCATGCCAACAATCAAGTCAAATCATACATGGGCAGGACAGCTAAGTCAATCTTCTCGACTCTGTTTCCCAGAGCTATCTCACACCCCTTACACCCTAACATAACGATTACTTTATCTTTCAACGGGGTGCCCACATGCAATACAACATCCAATGGTCTAGTTTCTATTCCAGCCACTCAGCCAAAACGTGCAGATATGAACGAATGGGATGCACCCGGATCGAATAAAGCATAAGCGGTGTGACCACAGAGAGAAATGGTACCTGTGATCACCCCTGGCGCATTCTCAGCATCCTTACGCGCCACAGCATAGACTCGCCCCTGAGCAGGCGGACGGTTCAGAATCTCTTGAGGTACATTCGCCATTGGTGGCTGCGGCTGCGGTTGGAACTAGGGTCTTGGACCATTCCTCGGGCAGTTCCTTTGGATGTGCCCCATCTGACCACACCTGAAGCATCCTCCCGTCTTCTTCGGGCAGGGGTTGTTCCCATGTCTCCTGCCACAGTCGCGGCAGTTCTGATTTCCAGCAGACGGTGGCTTTCCAAGGTCCTCCTTGCAGGTGGAACGAACCTGCGGTTGTCCTTCATCGGCCTCTTGCCGAAATCTCTGAAGTTCCTATTTGGCATGATCCACGATCCAGATGCGGCAGCCTTCTCCTGCAGATCTCGCTCTATAGCCAGGGCTCGTTCATAAATCTCGTTGTAGTCTCTCAGCCCAGTGGCGATTATCATACTTTTTAGCTCAGGCCTCAGTCCTTCCCTGAACCTTCTGGCCTTGTCCCATGGATCCTCTATCAGCCTTCGAGCAAACTTGGACAGTCTGGCAAACTCGCCTTCATACTGGTCTACTGTCATGGACCCTTGGCGAAGTCTAATGAATTCCTCCATCTTCCTCTCCTGGGCTGCCTCGGAGAAGTATTTCCCATTGAACGCTGCGCAGATGCAGCCCAGTTCGGCCTCATGCCATCAGGAAAGACTCGTCCTCTGGTGGCCTTCCACCAATTATCTGCGGTGCTCTGGAGCTGATAGGTCGCCAGTGAGACCTTCTCTTCATCCGTGCATCCAAGCACTGTGAAAGCTTTCTCCAGCTGCTCGATCCATAAGGCAGCTACTTCAGGTCCTCCAGTGCCGTCAAACTTCGAGGGTTGCAGCTTCAGAAACTGCTCTACTATATGATGGGTCTGACGTCCTCCATTTCCGTGCCCATTGCCCCCATGGGCTCCATTTGCAGCGGCCAAGGCGGCCTCAGCTGCTTGGGCAACAGTGGCAGCTCTCTCAGCAGCTTGCCTACCCATCAGATTGCTGACTTCGGTTAATACCCTCATCATCTCTTCAATTCTCGGGTCTCCTTCAGGTGCAGGAGCCCTTGAGCTCGACGCTCCAGCACTGGGTCTTCTGCCCCTATTGCTCATCCTTTAGTCTACTCCTCACCTATACCCAATAAAATTCCATTCAGGAATTTGAAACCCTAAGACTATCAATCAAGCGTTCGCCTACTGTCGCGTCTACTGACATGATTATGCATGGAAAGTTCGCTGCAGCTTTTAAATGCAATTGGACTAGGAAGACACCTAGACTCGCCCTGACAATGCACAACCTAGGCCACTCCATTCGCCACCTCAACTAGAAGCCTGTCAGGAGCCGCTCCTTGATCGATCTCTGCCCCGGCGACCACTCCCCGCCCTCCTCATTTCTTGGTGCGAACAGTTGTCCTAGGTCACCCACAGCCAGAGAGAATCCCACTCTACGTGTCCCATACCACGCTTCATTGCAGTTTTTAGACGTCCCGTCAGACCTGTCACGCCCCGAACCCCAATCGAGCTCGCGACACCCCTGTTCATACAAGACGACAAATCCCTGCGTGCGCCTGGCCTACGAGTAGCGACGGCCCAGGATACTCATCGCGCCAAGCGACGCTAGCGCAAAATGACAACAATCTAAAACCTGCGGAAGCGTGCCTTCTACACATGCATACATACATAAGATTGTAGGGTAGCGAGAAAGGACAAGAACACTTTTACAAAAGATAATACACATCACATATATATATATATATATATATATATATAGCGTTAGATACAGACTCCCAAAAGAAACCTCGCTATGGTCATGCTATCTACGCTCTCTCCAAAAAGACTAGACCAGTACAGCAGAACTCAATCCATCTCGAACTCCTCCTCAGGATCCTCCTCGGGGTCCTCCTCTGGGTCCTCCTCTGGATCCTCCTCGTCAGTGTCCATCGCGTCACCCTCTTCGTGACCATCAATCTCGGATCGTCCTGGTGACGGCATCTCCTGCAATGGGTCGGGATCGACCACCTCACCTCCATACTCGGCTGGGCTGCAGCAAGATCGGGTCGTCCTCCATGGGGATCGGGGAGTCTCTCTGAGGTCCCTCGAAGCCATACAGGCCCTCTCTAAACCAGGCCTCGTATCTATGGGTACAAGATAAGGTCTACCCTGATCTACTAACACAGTGGTCACATGCCTATGCCACAGAGTGGCGTGCATATCAAATGGAGGGTAATCTCGGTGTCCATCTGCACTGGCAGTCCAAAAAGCATCGGCGGTGCAGCCATCATGGGAGACCTGTATCTGTAAAAGAAGGGCCACCACCGCCCATGAGTCGAAACTCAATAAGCTCACCACTAATCCTAACATAGGATAGCGTATACCAGTAGGGTCGGTCCTATCCAATGGACTAGGTTCACGGTCCAGGGTTCAGACACTCTCAGTCCCCTCGGCACCAGACCCCCAACATGACTAACACGCGTACAAATTATCTCGACACAGATCATATCATACAGACGGCACAAGATGTCAATCAGATGCCATAATGCAATGCTACAGGCCTCAACCGGCCATGTCGGATCTCAATGGATCATACTCAGGCTCAACCGGCCATAAACGGGTCCCAATAGACCATGCCCATCTGTCACTCCAGATCCCATCAGGGCTCACCCAACAGTGCCATAACGGCAATTACCACAATGTGTCTCAAAACGCCTTACATTGGTCTCCCTTTTCTCTCCACTTCCCCTCTGGGCACATTCTCGCGTCACAGCTCCGGTGACTCATGCCATGCTCTTAATGTATGCGGGGCCACGGGATTGCAATCAGCAAATCAAACGTAGAGCATGCATGACATGGCATATATGCACAGTATAGAACGCATCAAGTAACTACCACACCCTCACGTGCACAACAAGTCAAGCCATAAGAGAATCCAAGGGCCCACGCACAATTTCTCAGTCAGACAGATATGAGGATATCACTCATTGATCCTCGGGTCAGACCCATAACAGTTGGACTCTCATCTCCGCGGATTCGACAGCTCGGCCTAAGCCCAAACACCCATGTTAGTCCCCTGGGAGTTAAAAACCCACGACTAGTGATTTAATAGTTAGACAATCTTTCGGGTGTAAATGAATTAGGCTAAGTTGGTTCGGGCCCAATTAGAGGATTCAAGTTCAATTGGGCCTAAAGCCCGATCCAAGGCCCAGGCCCTCAAAGGTAATTAAGTTCATTAAGGTAAGTCGGCCCACTATAAGGTTTAAAGCCCATTAGTCAAGTTGGGCCCTTAAGGTTCAAGATAGAATGAAGTAGGTTAGGCCCATTAGATTAGGTTGGGCTAATTAAAATTTGTAAGGCCCATTTAGATTCTAAGGCCCATTAATTAAAGTTGGGCCCATTAATTAAATCTTAAGTCCATTATGAAATTAAGGCCCAATTAGAATTAATTTCGTGTAGGGCCCAAGCCCATTTTCTAAAGTTAACCAATTAAGCCCATTTAGCCCATTTTAGGCCCAACTAGCCATTTTAGGCCCATGTACATTAATGGACTTCCTCTTTTAATATTTCCAACTATAATTTGGGCCCATTCAAAGTAATTTTCGTCCATTATGAGCCCATTAGTCCAATTAGGTCCAATTAGGTTCATTTAGGCCCAAATAGCTTAATTTTAGAATCCCAAGCCCATTATAAACCTTAGGCCCATTAGTCCACACACTTATTACACTAATTTCAGCCATTAGCTTAAGTTTCAAGGCCCAATCTCTCTCTCCAAAATGGCTCACACGGCCGGCCCATCAACCACACAATTGCACTAAAACCCATTAGGCTTAAATCCACAAAACACTCACTAATTACCTACTTAGCAACTAAACCAATCAATCACACAAGCATAACACTAGCCTATGTCAAGATTAGAGGGTTGCTTACCGTGGAGGGGCTGGACACGGCGGCTGGACGGCGGAAATGGGGCGAGCGGCCGGCGGTTTGGCGACGGCACGGCTGGCCGAGAGAGAGAGAGAGAGCGACGGTGAGACTTGGCCGGCCTATGGTGGCTTGAGCCACCATAGGCCGGCCAGTCTCACCGTCGCTCTCTCTCTCTCTCTCGGCCAGCCGTGCCGTCGCCAAACCGCCGGCCGCTCGCCCCATTTCCGCCGTCCAGCCGCCGTGTCCAGCCCCTCCACGGTAAGCAACCCTCTAATCTTGACATAGGCTAGTGTTATGCTTGTGTGATTGATTGGTTTAGTTGCTAAGTAAGGTAATTAGTGAGTGTTTTGTGGATTTAAGCCTAATGGGTTTTAGTGCAATTGTGTGGTTGATGGGCCGGCCGTGTGAGCCATTTGGAGAGAGAGATTGGGCCTTGAAACTTAAGCTAATGGGCTGAAATTAGTGTAATAAGTGTGTGGACTAATGGGCCTAAGGTTTATAATGGGCTTGGGATTCTAAAATTAAGCTATTTGGGCCTAAATGAACCTAATTGGACCTAATTGGACTAATGGGCTCATAATGGACGAAAATTACTTTGAATGGCCCAAATTATAGTTGGAAATATTAAAAGAGGAAGTCCATTAATGTACATGGGCCTAAAATGGCTAGTTGGGCCTAAAATGGGCTAAATGGGCTTAATTGGTTAACTTTAGAAAATGGGCTTGGGCCCTACACGAAATTAATTTCTAATTGGGCTTAATTTCATAATGGACTTAAGATTTAATTAATGGGCCCAAACTTTAATTAATGGGCCTTAGAATCTAAATGGGCCTTACAAATTTTAATTAGCCCAACCTATCTAATGGGCCTAACCTACTTCATTCTATCTTGAACCTTAATGGGCCCAACTTGACTAATGGGCTTTAAACCTTATAGTGGGCCGACTTACCTTAATGAACTTAATTACCTTTGAGGGCCTTGGCCTTGGATCGGGCTTTAGGCCCAATTGAACTTGAATCCTCTAATTGGGCCCCGAACCAACTTAGCCTAATTCATTTACACCCTAAAGATTGTCTAACTATTAAATCACTAGTCGTGGGTTTTTAACTCCCAGGGGACTAACATGGGTGTTTGGGCTTAGGCCGAGCTGTCGAATCCGCGGAGATGAGAGTCCACTGTTATGGGTCTGACCCGAGGATCAATGAGTGATATCCTCATATCTGTCTGACTGAGAAATTGTGCGTGGGCCCTTGGATTCTCTTATGGCTTGACTTGTTGTGCACGTGAGGGTGTGGTAGTTACTTGATGCGTTCTATACTTGTGCATATATGCCATGTCATGCATGCTCTACGTTTGATTTGCTGATTGCAATCCCGTGGCCCCGCATACATTAAGAGCATGGCATGAGTCACCGAGCTGTGACGCGAGAATGTGCCCAGAGGGGAAGTGGAGAGAAAAGGGAGACCAATGTAAGGCGTTTTGAGACACATTGTGGTAATTGCCGTATGGCACTGTTGGGTGAGCCCTGATGGGATCTGGAGTGACAGATGGGCATGGTCTATTGGGACCCGTTATGGCCGGTTGAGGCCTGAGTATGATCCATTGAGATCCGACATGGCCGGTTGAGGCCTGTAGCATTGCATATGGCATCTGATTGACATCTTGTGCCCGTCTGTATGATATGATCTGTGTCGAGATAATTTGTACCGTGTTAGTCATGTTGGGGGTCTGGTGCCGAGGGGACTGAGAGTGTCTGAACCCTGGACCGTGAACCTAGTCCATTGGATAGGACCGACCCTACTGGTATACGCTATCCTATGTTAGGATTAGTGTGAGCTTATTGAGTTTCGACTCATGGGCGGTGGTGGCCCTTCTTTTACAGATACAGGTCTCCCATGATGGCTGCACCGCCGATGCTTTTTGGACTGCCAGTGCAGATGGACACCGAGATTACCCTCCATTTTGATATGCACGCCACTCTGTGGCATAGGCATGTGACCACTGTGTTAGTAGATCAGGGTAGACCTTATCTTGTACCCCCATAGATACGAGGCCTGGTTTAGAGAGGGCCTGTATGGCTTCGAGGGACCTCAGAGAGACTCCCCGATCCCCATGGAGGACGACCCGATCTTGCTGCAGCCAGCCGAGTATGGAGGTGAGGTGGTCGATCCCGACCCATTGCAGGAGATGCCGTCACCAGGACGATCCGAGATTGATGGTCACGAAGAGGGTGACGCGATGGACACTGACGAGGAGGATCCAGAGGAGGACCCAGAGGAGGACCCCGAGGAGGATCCTGAGGAGGAGTTCGAGATGGATTGAGTTCTGCTGTACTGGTCTAGTCTTTTTGGAGAGAGCGTAGATAGCATGACCATAGCGAGGTTTTCTTTTGGGAGTCTGTATCTAACGCTATATATATATATATATATATATATATATGTGATGTGTATTATCTTTTGTAAAAGTGTTCTTGTCCTTTCTCGCTACCCTACAATCTTATGTATGTATGCATGTGTAGAAGGCACGCTTCCGCAGGTTTTAGATTGTTTGTCATTTTGCGCTAGCGTCGCTTGGCCGCGATGAGTATCCTGGGCCGTCGCTACTCGTAGGCCAGGCGCACGCAGGGATTTGTCGTCTTGTATGAACAGGGGTGTCGCGAGCTCGATTGGGGTTCGGGGCGTGACAGGTCTGACGGGACGTCTAAAAACTGCAATGAAAGCGTGGTATGGGACACGTGAGTGGGATTCTCTCTGGCTGTGGGTGACCTAGGACAACTGTTCGCACCAAGAAATGAGGAGGGCGGGGAGTGGTCGCCGGGCAGAGATCCGATCAAGGAGCGGCTCCTGACAGGCTTCTAGTTGAGGTGGCGAATGGAGTGGCCTAGGTTGTGCATTGTCAGGGCGAGTCTAGGTGTCTTCCTAGTCCAATTGCATTTAAAAGCTGCAGCGAACTTTCCATGCATAATCATGTCAGTAGACGCGACAGTAGGCGAACGCTTGATTGATAGTCTTAGGGTTTCAAATTCCTGAATGGAATTTTATTGGTATAGGTGAGGAGTAGACTAAAGGATGAGCAATAGGGGCAGAAGACCCAGTGCTGGAGCGTCGAGCTCAAGGGCTCCTGCACCTGAAGGAGACCCGAGAATTGAAGAGATGATGAGGGTATTAACCGAAGTCAGCAATCTGATGGGTAGGCAAGCTGCTGAGAGAGCTGCCACTGTTGCCCAAGCAGCTGAGGCCGCCTTGGCCGCTGCAAATGGAGCCCATGGGGGCAATGGGCACGGAAATGGAGGACGTCAGACCCATCATATAGTAGAGCAGTTTCTGAAGCTGCAACCCTCGAAGTTTGACGGCACTGAGGACCTGAAGTAGCTGCCTTATGGATCGAGCAGCTGGAGAAAGCTTTCACAGTGCTTGGATGCACGGATGAAGAGAAGGTCTCACTGGCGACCTATCAGCTCCAGAGCACCGCAGATAATTGGTGGAAGGCCACCAGAGGACGAGTCTTTCCTGATGGCATGAGGCCGAACTGGGCTGCATTCTGCGCAGCGTTCAATGGGAAATACTTCTCCGAGGCAGCCCAGGAGAGGAAGATGGAGGAATTCATTAGACTTCGCCAAGGGTCCATGACAGTAGACCAGTATGAAGGCGAGTTTGCCAGACTGTCCAAGTTTGCTCGAAGGCTGATAGAGGATCCATGGGACAAGGCCAGAAGGTTCAGGGAAGGACTGAGGCCTGAGCTAAAAAGTATGATAATCGCCACTGGGCTGAGAGACTACAACGAGATTTATGAACGAGCCCTGGCTATAGAGCGAGATCTGCAGGAGAAGGCTGCCGCATCTGGATCGTGGATCATGCCAAATAGGAACTTCAGAGATTTCGGCAAGAGGCCGATGAAGGACAACCGCAGGTTCGTTCCACCTGCAAGGAGGACCTTGGGAAGCCACCGTCTGCTGGAAATCAGAACTGCCGCGACTGTGGCAGGAGACATGGGAACAACCCCTGCCCGAAGAAGACGGGAGGATGCTTCAGGTGTGGTCAGATGGGGCACATCAAAGGAACTGCCCGAGGAATGGTCCAAGACCCTAGTTCCAACCGCAGCCGCAGCCACCAATGGCGAATGTACCTCAAGAGATTCTGAACCGTCCGCCTGCTCAGGGGCGAGTCTATGCTGTGGCGCGTAAGGATGCTGAGAATGCGCCAGGGGTGATCACAGTACCATTTCTCTCTGTGGTCACACCGCTTATGCTTTATTCGATCCGGGTGCATCCCATTCGTTCATATCTGCACGTTTTGCTGAGTTGGCTGGAATAGAAACTAGACATTGGATGTTGTATTGCATGTGGCACCCCGTTGAAAGATAAAGTAATCGTTATGTTAGGGTGTAAGGGGTGTGAGATAGCTCTGGGAAACAGAGTCGAGAAGATTGACTTAGCTGTCCTGCCCATGTATTATTTTGACTTGATTGTTGGCATGGACTGGTTGGTTAGACATGGAGCAGTTATTGACTGCAGTAGGAGTACTATAAGGCTGAACCCAGTAGATGGGCCTGAATATGAGTTTAAAGGAAATCGAGGTGGAACTCAATTCTTGGATTTCCGCGATAGAAGCAACCAAGCTGATAGATCAGGGTTGCCTAGGATTCTTGGCATCTGTTATAGATTCGTCGGCTCAGGAGGTGAAGTTGGAGGAGGTGCCTATAGTAAGGGAATACTCCGATGTGTTTTCCTCAAGAATTGCCTGGTTTGTCACCAGAGCGTGAAGTGGAGTTTGTAATTGAGTTGGCACTGGAACTGAGCCAATCTCGAAAGCACCGTATAGGATGGCACTATCTGAATTAAAAGAGCTGAAGGTGCAGATGCAAGAGCTACTGGATAAAGGATTTATCCGCCCCAGTGCTTCGCCATGGGGAGCTCCGGTGCTGTTCGTTAGAAAAAGGACGGATCACTAAGGCTGTGTATAGACTATCGACAGCTGAACCAAGTGACGGTCAAGAACAAGTATCCCCTGCCGAGGATAGATGCCTGTTTTGACCAGCTGGAAGGAGCGTGCGTGTTCTCCAAGATAGACCTGAGGACGGGTTACCACCAGCTAAGGATCAAGAAGGAGGATGTCCCGAAGACTGCCTTTAGGACAAGACATGGGCATTACGAGTTCACCGTCATGCCATTTGGGCTGACAAATGG
>JAGVVM010023704.1:0-11709 GCA_019149425.1 Psidium friedrichsthalianum | reverse complement strand
TTATCTTCATACAATCTATTTGATTACTCTCCTTCCTCCTTATATGCAAATTTTTTTAATATTATTACCATTAATTTTTTAAATTATAAATTTCACCTCATTTAAAATACACCCTTTATTTTTCATTTTACTTTAATTCAAATATTCCCACATTTTCTAAAACCTTCTTCCTCAAACACTTATATATGTTTACCTCTTTATTATTATTTACCTATTTCTTCCAATCTCTCTTGCCTCTCTCGTCCTTCTCCTTTTTTTTTTCCAATCCTATTCCCTATTATTCAACTTTTTCTTTTTCTCTACTCCCTGCGTACACGAATGTCGGACCGAAAGGTGGGCCTCGCGACAGGCCCAGTTTTGCCTCGAATTTAATTTTCTCCAACTCAAAATTGCTATTTTCCCGTAGTCAGTCATCCGATTATTTTTAATCATCCGATTTTTTTATTTATTTATTTACGTTACGGATTTAATCGCCGTTTTTAATCAGCCGTTTTATTTATTCACGTTACGGATTATAACCGCTGTTTTAATCGGCCGTTTTCTCCTGTAACGGCAGACTTATTACGCCGTTTTAATTATGCTCGGCCGTTTCTCTTGTAACGGCAAATTAATTCTGCGACCGTTCCAACGTTTATTTGACGGAAAGCCCCCCCACTATTAGCTATAAAATGGTGGCCTCCCCTTCGTTTCTAAGCAGATCAATCATCCGCTCTTCTTCTCTCTAGTCCTCTCTCTGCAGTGTTCCTCCTTTCGATAGTGTTCCAGTTCCACTTGTTCAGATTCGCCGAGGCCTTGAGGTGTTGTGCTCACCTCTTCGCTGCTGCCGTTGTATCCTGGGAAACAGACGTTCGATCAACCTCGAGCACGTACCGGAGGGGACGAATCTGTTTTAAGGAAACTGTGTGAAACACAGGCCTCGGTATTCGTGCTAGTATCGACTCAATTTCCATTTACTTATAGTGATTTCAATTTATTTCATTTTGCCTTTAATTTGTATACTGTTTGTGGCGGTTAGATTAACGCAAGTTTGAATTTGTGATAACAATCTTAAAACAGATTCGCATTTAATTCGACTCGAAATTGACACTGCACTTGCTGCTCAAATGGATACTGGAAAACAAGTTGTTGATGTGGCTGCCGAGAACATTGGCCAATCCTCTGCCCCTGCTGCGGCTCCTGTCCCTATCCTCCATGGTGAAAAACCAGAAAAGTTCAACGGGTTGAACTTTAAGAGGTGGCAGCAAAAGATGTTGTTTTACTTAACAACATTGAATCTCGCAAGATTCTTGACTGAGGAAGCTCCTCAGATATCTGAAGGAGAAACGGATAAACAGGCGTTCAACGCTCTTGAAGCCTGGAAGCATTCTGACTTCCTATGTAGGAATTATGTCATGAATGGCTTACATGACTCCCTGTACAATGTCTATTGTACGATAAAGACGGCAAAGGAGTTATGGGAATCCTTAGACCGCAAATATAAAACAGAGGATGCCGGAGCAAAGAAATTTGTTGTCGGACGGTTCCTCGATTATAAAATGGTGGATTCCAAGACTGTGATCAGTCAAGTGCAAGAAATTCAAGTAATCTTGCATGAGATTCAGGCTGAAGGAATGATCTTGAGTGAAACCTTCCAAGTAGCTGCGATTATTGAGAAGCTACCTCTGGGGTGGAAGGATTTCAAGAACTACCTCAAGCACAAGCAGAAGAAAATGAACTTGGAGGAGCTGATTGTTAGACTTCGAATCGAAGAAGACAACAGAGGCTCAGAACGCAGAAGGTTCAATCCTACTACTGCGAAGGCAAACGTCGTGGAGCATAGACAAGGCCACAAAAACAAGAAGTTTGTCAAGCCAAAGCTAGGACCGCAAGGAGGAGTTTCCAAGAACAAGTTTCAAGGAAAATGCTTCAACTGTGGCAAGATGGGTCATAGGTCCGTAGAATGCAGACTTCCGAAGAAGAAGAATCATGAGACACACATGCTGAATGATCTCGCCCGAGATGTGTCAGACATAAACCTCTCAGCAATGGTTTCCGAAGTGAACTTGGTTGGGTCCAATCCGAAGGAATGGTGGATTGACACTGGTGCCACTAGGCACGTATGCTCCAGTAAGGACCTGTTCACAACTTTCGAACCAATGAATGGGGAGAAAGTTTTTATGGGAAACTCTGCCTCTTCTGCTGTCGAAGGTCAAGGGAAGGTGTTGCTGAAAATGACATCTGGAAAGGAGCTGACTCTGAACAATGTCCTATATGTGCCAGACATCCGAAAGAACCTGGTCTCTGGATCTCTGTTGAGCAAGCATGGATTTCGTATGGTCTTCGAGTCAGACAAAGTTACTTTGTCAAAATCTGGAATGTATGTGGGAAGGGGATATGTGCTGAATGGGCTGTTTAAGCTCAATGTAATGACACTTATCAATAAAGAGAATAAGTCTTCCATTTACTTGGTTGAGTCTTCCAATTTATGGCATGGTAGATTGGGACACGTTAATTATGATACTTTGCGTAGATTAATTAACTTGGAACACATTCCTTCATTCCAAATTGATTCAAAACATAAATGTGAAATTTGTGTTGAGGCAAAGTTGACGAGATCATCGTTTCAAACAATTGAAAGAAACACCGAACCCCTTGAATTAATTCATAGTGATGTTTGCGATTTGAAATTCGTACAAACAAGAGGAGGTAATAAATACTTTATTACTTTTATCGATGATAGCACTAAATACTGCTATGTGTATTTGCTTAAAAGCAAAAGTGAAGCCTTAGAGAAATTTGTTCTCTATAAGAATGAAGTTGAAAATCAACTCAATAAGAAAATTAAAAGATTGAGAAGTGATAGGGGTGGTGAGTATGAAGAACCAATTGGTGCATTCTGTGCACAATATGGAATCATACATGAATTAACTGCGCCTTACTCACCTCAATCAAATGGTGTTGCTGAACGGAAAAATCGCACATTGAAAGAAATGATGAATGCTATGTTATTAAGTTCAGGTTTACCTCAAAATATGTGGGGTGAAGCTATTTTGTCGAGCAACTACCTTTTAAATAAAGTACCTCGAAAGAAAGAAGACAAAACCCCTTATGAGTTATGGAAGGGTAGGAGACCATCCTACAAATACTTACGAGTGTGGGGGTGTCTTGCAAAAGTAGTTGTTCCAACACCAAAGAAAATAAAGATAGGTCCTAAAACAGTGGACTGTATCTTTATAGGCTATGCACATAACAGTAATGCATATCGATTTCTTGTACACGAATCAAAAATTCCAGATATACACAAGAATACGATCATGGAATCCAGAAATGCGTCATTCTTCGAAGATGTATTTCCTTGTAAATCCAATGAAGGATCAAGTTCGTCTAAACGAACGATTGAAACTATGAATAAAGAAAGCCATGACTCAGATCATGAAAGTCATGATTCAGATCATGAACTGGAACCGAGACGCAGCAAAAGAGCGAGAGTGGAAAAATCATTTGGAAATGATTTTCTGACTTATTTGCTAGAAAAGGAACCATTAAACTATGCAGAAGCTGTGAACTCTTCTGAGGGACCTTTATGGAAGGAAGCAATAAAAAGTGAAGTTGATTCTATCTTGCAGAATCATACTTGGGAGCTAGTGGATCTTCCTCCTGGTTGTAAACCTTTAGGATCAAAATGGATTTTTAAAAGGAAGATGAAAACAGATGGCTCCATTGATAAGTATAAAGCCAGACTTGTAATCAAAGGATACAGACAACAAGAAGGCTTAGATTACTTTGATACTTATTCTCCTGTGACGAGAATAAACTCTATTAGGATGATACTTGCAATTGCAGCATTGCGAAATCTTGAAGTACATCAAATGGATGTAAAAACAGCTTTCCTAAATGGTGATTTGGAAGAAGAAATCTACATGGAACAACCTGAGGGTTTTATAGTTCCAGGGCAAGAAAGAAAGTCTGTAAATTGGTGAAATCATTGTATGGCCTAAAACAAGCGCCAAAACAGTGGCATGAAAAATTTGATAATGCAATGATTACCAATGGATTTAAAATCAACGAGTGTGATAAATGTGTCTACATTAAAGAAACAGAAAATGGCTATATCATTCTGTGTCTTTATGTAGATGACATACTTATTGTTGGTAGTGATGACAAAATCATCAAATCTACAAAGAATATGTTGAATTCAAGGTTTGACATGAAAGATATGGGACCTGCTGATTTGATTTTAGGAATCAAAATCACAAGAACGTCAGAAGGTCTTATTTTAGACCAGTCACACTATGTGGACAAGATTCTTGGAAAATTCAACATGAATGACTCTAGTATTGCTAGAACACCATTTGACAATAGTCTTCATCTGTCCAAGAATAGAGGAGAGAGTATTTCTCAAGTGGAATACTCTAGAGTGATTGGAAGTCTAATGTACTTAATGAGTTGTACTAGACCAGACATTGCTTATACGGTTAATAAATTGAGTAGATATACGAGCAATCCGAGTGCAGACCATTGGAAAGCAATAGTGAGAGTACTTAGGTACTTACGATATACACGGAATCATGGTCTGCATTATATCAGATACCCAGCAGTTCTAGAAGGATATAGTGATGCGAACTGGATATCTGATATAAAGGACTCAAAATCTACTAGTGGATATGTATTCACACTAGCAGGTGCAGCTGTATCTTGGAAATCCTGTAAACAAACTGTTATAGCCAGATCCACAATGGAATCTGAATTCATAGCCTTGGATAAATGTGGCGAAGAGGCTGAATGGCTACGTCATTTCTTAGAGGATATTCCAAAATGGCAGAAACCTATGCCACCAATCTGTATACATTGTGACAGTCAATCCGCGATTGGAAGAGCACAGAGTAACATGTACAATGGTAAGTCTAGACACATACGTCGTAGACATAATACCATTAGACAACTTCTCTCAACTGGAATTATCTCAATTGACTATGTAAAGTCAAAGGATAATATTGCGGATCCGCTAACCAAAGGGTTAAACAGAGAGTTAGTTGGAAAATTGACAAGAGGAATGGGACTGAAGCCCATGAAAGAATAAGTTGATATAAAGGAAACCCAACCTAGTTGACTGGAGATCCCAAGATCTAGGTTCAAAGGGACAACCTAATTATATGAACTTAGTGATATCACTGTGGGGGTTTATCCCTAAAACCATTCCTACAAAATATCAGTGATATTGTAAGGAGAGGATAGCAATTTTGCTTTAATGATTCTTAAGTGGAGTAAATAAATTACTCAAAATTAAGTAATCACCTATGTGAGAGAGAAGTGGGGCCGCTTCAAAGGAGAATTATCCAGGGCTAAATTCTCTAGAAACTCTCGCAGAACCAGGTTGATGTTCATGGCCAAAACGAACATAATCATGAGAACTGAACAGTCGTTTAGATGATTCCTGTGTGAAATGTATGGTTCTTTTACATAAGAAAGCAGGACAGTTCAAGGACATCATGTCTACTGGAAAGCTAGTAAAGTAAATATACTTTCACAAGGGAAGGTTCAAAGGGTAACACCTACCTATCCTATGCAGGTTTCAAATGTGGAACACTATCATAGAGTCAAAACTAAAACAATTTTCATTCATGTGGGGGATTGTTGGAAATATGGGAAAATTAATGGGT
Organism: Psidium friedrichsthalianum; assembly: GCA_019149425.1. NCBI lineage: Eukaryota > Viridiplantae > Streptophyta > Magnoliopsida > Myrtales > Myrtaceae > Psidium > Psidium friedrichsthalianum. The sequence goes on along the minus strand of JAGVVM010023704.1, from coordinate 6,070 downwards.
GAATGAGAAATTGACCTCAAATGGAAAAGACACCCTTGAGTTGGAAGTGGGAAGTGAAATCAATAGTCCCACATTGGAGAAAAAGGAGGCCTCAAAACACTTTATATAGAGTTACACTCTTTAGGAGTAGTAACTATTATGACAAGCCCTATGCCTCGCGCGCAGGCGCAGGGGGGGTGCAAATCCCAGCCCGACGAGCTGAAACTTGGGCGTGGGCGCACGACCTGCGTACACGAATGTCGGACCGAAAGGTGGGCCTCGCGACAGGCCCAGTTTTGCCTCGAATTTAATTTTCTCCAACTCAAAATTGCTATTTTCCCGTAGTCAGCATCCGTCATTATTTCGAATTTAATCATCCGATTATTTTTATTCAGCCGTTTTATTTATTTACGTTACGGATTTAATCGCCGTTTTTAATCAGCCGTTTTATTTATTCACGTTACGGATTATAACCGCCGGTTTTAATCGGCCGTTTTCTCCTGTAACGGCAGACTTATTACGCCGTTTTAATTATGCTCGGCCGTTTCTCTTGTAACGGCAAATTAATTCTGCGACCGTTCCAACGTTTATTTGACGGAAAAGCCCCCCCACTATTAGCTATAAAATGGTGGCCTCCCCTTCGTTTCTAAGCAGATCAATCATCCGCTCTTCCTTCTCTCTAGTCCTCTCTCTGCAGTGTTCCTTCTTTCGATAGTGTTCCAGTTCCACTTGTTCAGATTCGCCGAGGGCCTTGAGGTGTTGTGCTCACCTCTTCGCTGCTGCCGTTGTATCCTGGGAAACAGACGTTCGATCAACCTCGAGCACGTACCGGAGGGGACGAATCTGTTTTAAGGAAACTGTGTGAAACACAGGCCTCGGTATTCGTGCTAGTATCGACTCAATTTTCATTTACTTATAGTGATTTCAATTTATTTCATTTTGCCTTTAATTTGTATACTGTTTGTGGCGGTTAGATTAACGCAAGTTTGAATTTGTGATAACAAAATTTTCATATCCAGATTTTAAACTCTTGAGTTCAATATAAAAGTTGACAACAATCTCTCTTAAAGGTAATGGCGGATACTTCATAAGACCCGTTGGTTGTCAATGATTGAGTATTCCAGTGCTGACCTCTCCTCTCGGAGCAAAGTGTGAACAAATCCAATCATACTCACTAGGAATTAATAATGGTAGCTATAACGTAAGGTTCCCAGCAGGCTGTCACCCGACCTTTGGGATTTGACATCAACAAGACAGATTCTGAACTCTAATTTTGCTTCCATCAGAATACTGAAATAATGGCACAGTTGGAACAATTTTCGACGACATTAGATTGGGGGGGTGGGGGCTCCACTAGCCAACCATGTCAATTGTCCATTCCTGGGGTATGTGACAATGTTAGGTATGCTTCTTATTTGTTAAATTGAATTCGGAAAACCGAACGCATAACGAAAAATTGCATCTTAGGCTTGAAAATTTAAATTATTAGAGAACAATGTCATGAAAGGGGGGGGGGGGATTTATTTTCCGACTCCTAGCATGTAAAATCGAAAATTACAGAGCTAGAATCAATTTTCTCTAATTTTTTCATTAATCTGAAAATGAATTAACAAGTAATTCCTGATTCCAAATTATTTTGCATATTTTCTTCTACCAAAATGAAGAGAAATTAAAAATAAAAATACTGACTATTTTTTCATATTTTTTGCGGCCTCAAATGTTAATTTTTACTTGAATTTTCAAGTATTTTTTGTATTTTTTTGAAAAATATTAAAAAATGCAAAAAATAAAAGATTATTTTTGTTCAAAATGAGTTTCCTTAAGGCTTGGCCAGGCTTTCAAAGTTGATTTTTCAATTTTCTCATTTTTTCTTGATTTTTATGATTTTTAAATAAAATACAAGAAAATACGAAAAATATGAAAATTTATTTTTATGGTCAAATTGGTTCCCTAAGCTTGCCAAGCTTCCCCAAAGTTTGACTTTTAATTTTATGAATTTTATGTATTTTTTTTTATTAATTTTACAAGGAAAAATGTAGATTAAAAATCAGGTTGTCAACAGACATATTATTGGGAGGACTTGGACACCCCCACCTGGCACATGCAAATTGAATCTACTTCAGTTTCATCTCTTCAGTTTCATTTTCCTTCAATTCCATCTCTTCCTTCCAATTTTCATCTCCTTCAGTACAACACTCGAATGATAATGAAAACATAGGTGAAGAAGATACCGATTCATGATATGCAACATGGAGATTCGTAAGTACTTCATTTTTAAGTGTATGTATATTTACAGTCATCCTTCATTTAGGTTTTAGATATGGATTCAACTGAATTGTCCATATCGTTCTAACCTGTTTGTAGATTTATGGATGCTACGTATGTTGTGAGGCAACTCATAAAATAGTCAATAATTATTGGAGAGGGAAGTGGATTTGTTACAGCAGCGCTCCAAAAGAAGCAAGGATTTTTGTTGTGGAATGAGTTCAAGGTAAGTTTTGTCATTCTATTTTCTCATAACTAAGTTCGGTGTAAGTAAAGTCAGTTACTTTTTCTATTGATTGTAGCGAAAATTTAGGTGGATGAAACGGAAGAGAAATGAAGTTAAAAGAATTTTAAGAAGAAAGCCGGTGATCACTACGAAATGTGATGAATAAAGCTAAGACAAGTCAAGTGAAGCCAGATTTCATTACAGGTGACAATTGGACAGAAATGAAGAAAGTTGGAATCTGAAAAAAAAATAAGCAAGGAGTGAACAGAATAAGAAAAATCGAGCTTCTAGTTCTAGTGAAGGGTCTGCCACATATGCTGGGGGTCTATCAACATTGGGGAGTATAGAAAAAGAATGGTAAGTTTGTTAAACTTGTTGTAAGTTAATTTAATTCAATTACTCATTTATGTGTATATTTTATAGGGTAGATGAATTGGGGATGGAACCTACATATACGGCTACATTTGAGCGCACATTTCAAAAAAAAGATAAGACATGGACTGGCGATCGAGCCAAAAGCTATTAAGGTATGTAAGGTTAATTAGAATGAAAATAATGAATGTTTTTAATATTTATGGTAGTTATATATATAAGTTATTTTATTTTCATCTATATTATTAATGTAGGAAAAATATGATGAACTTTTAATGAGTACTGCTAGTGGTGGTGATGTGTTGATGGGTCTGAGACATCAGGTGGAGGGTCTGACAATATGGAATTATGGGTGGAAGCATCGGGTGGGATGAAAAGAGGCAAAATATTTGGGATAGGATCCTTGTCAAGGGTATATTCAACAAGATTGCTGCAACTTCATCATCCATGCGGCCGTTTCAAGGAGGACACGAATTGAGGAGCAATGACCAAAGAATTGAGCCAATTGAACACATTTACTTGTACAGAAGATGAAGAAATAAAAAAAAATCAAAGAACAATTGACAGAACAATTCTCACAATAATTGTCACAGAAAGATGAACAAATCAGAGAGGTGAATGAGAGATATAATTCTCTAGAGTCTCAATGCAATTGATCTTAGACACCTCAAACTTAATCAACATCATTCCTCCTGTACTTCTCACTAATCAAATAAATGATGGGCACAATGATGAGCAACACAATGATGATGAGATTGCTGATGATGATGATGATTTGTCAGTCATTTGATTAATTAAACGGTAAAAGACTTGCTGATGATTAAGCATATATGTATATGTTTGTTATGGTTGTTTGTAATATATGGCTGATTACATTTCGAGAGGAGATATATGCGGGGGAAGAGCTTCTAGCTTGTGCCTCGAGAGTCCTTGTGCTTACGATAATTGTGTTGTCTCTCTTTTTCAATCGAGTTCTCCTTCTTTTTTCTTTGCCTTAGCTTTTTTTCTTTTTTCCACTTATTGGACTAGTAGCTGGGTTTTCAGTTTCATTGAATCAAATGTATTTTAGACTTAAAGAGTAACTCTGTCTAGATGCTGAAGCCTTGCATAAGCCTTTTGTCAGTGATAAACTGAAACGACTAGTATACTCAGCAATCTGATTTTCACTTTTGTTTTATATGCGATGTGACGTCTGGAACAAACCAAGAGCAAATGTGATCCTCTCATAAGCTTGGGTGCACAGTAAGTTGTCCTTTCAGACCATTACACCTATAAGCATGCTCACATGTGAACTTTGTGATGCATTTTGTCTCTGGAATTGAGTTAACAATGTAATTTTATGTTTCTGGACTTTTGATTCTTAATTCAGTAAGAGGACCGTCTTTTTTACAGTAAATTGGTATTGGGAAGTTTATCTCTCTGCAAATTACTGCTTAATATTTTCCAAATGGATCATTCCAACTACAATGGGTCAAAGGCACTGGTTGCCTCTATATTCATCTGATTGCAATGCAAAATCATGCCAGGGAAGATCAAATATGAGAATTCCTTGTTGACCCTTATTGCAGATATAATCCTCTCCTGAAGAAGTCGCTGCAACTTGTGATGTCACATTTGCCATGCTCACTGATCCTGAAAGTGCAGTGCGTATATTTCAATGTTGCTTTTCTTGTTGTGGCTCAAACTTTTTCACAGTGACTAAGAGCTGCTTGAACATAGGTTGTTGTTGCATGTGGGAAGCATGGAGCTGCTAACGGAATGAGTTCAGGAAAAGGGTGCTACTAATTTGTTTTTTTTTCTCTATGAGTATTGCTTACATTTGTATGAGATGGACATCAGTTCTATTTTTTTGGTGAGAGACCGTTTGAGGAGTTGGTGCTTTATCTTTTCCAGCATTGTGGTGCATGTTTTGTATCCTGTGATTGTTTAGAGGCTGGGTTTGTAAATGTTGTTTTTTTTTTTGGAAAAAAGTTGTAAATGTTGTTGTTGGTCACCATTTTCATCATCTAATCCAAGTAGTATGGATTGTTAGCTTTCGTCCTTTTTAAAAGGAGAAAAATCCGTATGTATAAGTAGACTTTTTCAAGATGTACATTTTTCCTCGAAATTATACACTTCTCAGGTTTTGATATTTATATATTTATGCATGTTTTCTGTGGAGAAAAGATAAAATTGTGGTTGGGCAACTATAACAACAATCCTCGCTCATTTATCGTCGTGAGGCCCCAAATATATAAAAGCCAATTTCGTCACAACTTTCGTGGCAAATGTCATTGCTAACCTTCGTTGCTTTTGACCCAACAAAAAAAAAGCCGTACTCGCTAATTAGCAACGAATTTTTTCCTACAAAAATCATTAGTCGCTAAATTAGCGACGAAAGACAAAAAATTTCCATTGTTACTATTTTCGTCGCAAAGTTCATGGCAAATGCCGTTACTAAAAATTCGTCGCTAATTAGCAACGAATTTTGCCACAAATAGTGTTTCGGTCATAAATTAGGAACGAATCCATTTTCGTCGCAAAGTTCGTAGCAAATGTCGTTGCTAAAATTTTGTCGCTAATTAGCAACGAATTTTTCCACAAATAATATTTGTCGCAAATTAGCAACAAATCCATTTTCGTCGCAATTAGCGACGAAAGATAAAAAATTTCGTCGCTAAATTTTGTGACCGGAGTTGGTGACAAAATTATTTTATTTCCTATTTTCGTCGCAACTTTCGTGGCAAATGCCATTGCTAAACTTTTGTTGCAAATTGGCAATGAATTTTTCGCAAAAATTCACCGCAAATTAGTGACGAAAGTTGAAATTTTTCGTCGCTAAATTTTGCGACGTCCTAATTAGCGACGAATATGTTTTGTCGCAAAGTTTGTCGCTAATTCCGTTGCTAAAACCTTGTTTTTTTGTAGTGCATGCATGTTGGATTTGGCTAGGTTGAATTAAGTCCTAAAACTTAGAAAAAATGCAATTAAGTTCCAAAACTTATAATTTGTGCAATTGATTCATTTTTTGACTCTATCCATTTATACAACGAAAATGCTGATGTGGCTTTTTATTTTTTTTCCTCTCTTACTCAGCATTAACTTACTAAAAAGATGTAATATATGATGTCAAAAAGTAACTAAAATAAAAAAGAATAAATGAAAAAAAGGGGCAAGGCAAGGGCGATTGGGGCTCGCCATCGCCGCTCCACCGTCTTCGCAAAGAGTGACGGGGGCCTAGTGTGGTCC
>JAGVVM010023701.1:0-12116 GCA_019149425.1 Psidium friedrichsthalianum | reverse complement strand
CGAATTAACGAGGTCCGTACATAGTGGCAGAAGGGTTCTACCTGGCGGCGCTTTGATTCGCTTGAATAGATGGACGGGGAGGAATTAAGCAATCCTGTAAATGCAGATGCTGTCAAGAATACTACCCTTGAATAAGAAAAGGATTTGATCAGTTTTCCGTACCCACTCGTGCCCGAGCCACATTGAGATTCCACCATAATGCATTTCATGCATACATGCATACACTTGCATGTTTTCTATGTTGCAGATCCAGAGAATCCCTAGATGGAGGAAACAACTCAAACGACTTACCCAATAGAGATCGTGAAGAAAAGGAATCCACAAGACCAGGCTACCTGTCGGCTTCCCCCAATTTGCAATCCAAGGGTTAAAAGTTGTATCGTTCCAGTTTTTGATGCGAAAATGGACACAAATCCTGAACTACGTTTTTGTTTTTCTCAGGGACTGTCCAGCCACGCAGGGCGTAAGTACTCTTACCCTAACTTTTCAGTCTGCCACATCATCATGATCAATAGATCACGAGAGAGCATCATCAAACGAAATTCCGTAAGGTAACTTCATCTGCATTCTTCGAGTTAACTAGGAAAATCTGACGCTTATATGCATCATGAATCCCCTGCGAGGGCTGATTTTGATGAAATATGGATGATTTCCAAATGAGAACGATCGGGCCTGTCATACTGGAGCAGACCGAAATTTGAGGGGCCAGCTACTCCCAAACACGTCCCTATACACTTGAGAGAATGAGTGAAGGAAAGGCGAAACAAAAAAACTTATGTCCGTGAACGTAAGGACTATTTGCAGTGATTACATAGATTGAAATGACGGAAGGCACGTTCATTTCTTTATCCTAAACACATGATAATCCCTTGCAAGCCCATTTGAGCCTATAAATGGAGAATTAAGAAAAAACAACCCTGTTAAGAACCACCCCACGCTGGGGTAATCTAGAGATTCATTGGTTAATCTCTCAAAAGAAGCAAGGTGAGACCTTATTGTGCTAACTTGCATCAACCTTTTTGTGGTAACTTCAAGTGGCCTCTCGTGAAGGTTTGAAACATCAAAGTGAAGGAGAGCAGTTCATTCCTCTATCTTACACACTTTATCCTTCAATGAGCCAATTTGAGCCTTTAAATCTTCATTTCTAAACCCAGTTGGTGATCACCTCCCTATACTGGGGCAATGCACATGAGTTATCAACAAGAAATAAGGTCATGAGTGAAACAGTTTCTCACACTCAGTTTGAAAAGATCATTGGGCTGACCAAAGCAAGGCGCCCAGCGAAAGCAAGACTAAGGCCATCGTTGAACTAAAAATTTTTGTGAAAAATGCGATGGAAATGTCAAAAGGCAATAGGGCTGACAAAAGCAAAATGCCTGGTAAAAGTAAGGCCAAAGCCCTTCATAGGAACAAAGCCATGACACTCGAAGTACAAATAAAGTGTCAGAAGGAAAATTCATTGCCACGCATGTAACAAAGGCAAAAGAAGCCTCGAGCTTAATTGAGGATAAGCATCCAGAGAGTTTTCAGGGCTCAAAGACATGGATTTACCCCAGGCAGCCATGACAGTTGATAATGATGTAAAGGTGATCACCACTTATTGCACCCCTCATTCTGAAAATGGCCTTTTCGAGCCTACCCGGAACCAACATTACAACCTATTCAAAAGCCTCTCCTGATTGAAACGTTTCAAATCAACACGTGATTTCACAACGGAAGCTACCGCCTAAAGGAGTAAACACAATTTAGTCTCATCTGATTTTCAGGGTTCTTGACTTGTAGACCTGAAGAAGCTGCTTTTAAAATCTTGGTTCTTGTCTATGATCCAAAGTCCCTACTCATTGCATAAATATTTGACCAAGCCTGCATTACGGGCCCTTAAAAGACCTTCTCTGATCAGTCAGACTGTATGCACTGCAAATAACCCTAAAATTCCCGACATAGGCTTCGAGTGATGTTTTGAGTGTCTTCTAGAAATCCTCTTAGGCAAGGAAGCAAAATCTCTCGAAAATTTATATTGTGAGAAGTCCTCTCCAATAGGGATGCTCTAGTTAATGCGATTGATCGAGCTCATCTGGTGATTTCAAATCTAATGATTCAAAGTTATCCTCATGACGGATTCTAGTCATGCACGCATGCTGCAAGATATCTTGCCCCGCAGGAGCATGACTCATTTCACAAACTTGAAATATTCAAAATATCAAAAACCTTCTAACTTCTTCTAATTCAGCATAACAATTCGGGTTTGAGCTTTTGCGATCCCCTGGCTCCGCCCAGATCCCAGAGTGGCACCCTCTTCGTAAGAATTGATCGGGTTCAAGATCTTATAGGATCCGGATCTCCTCAAACTTCTAGACGGCACCCAAGAGATAAGGTGACCTCCATACGATTGTCCACTAAGTCCTTCCTACAAGCACATAAGTCCTTTTTACAGGCACCAAAGTCCTTCCTACATGCACCAAAGGCCTTCGTACAGGCACGTAAGTCCTTCCTACAGGCACGTAAGTCCTTCCTACAGGTACACAAGTCCTTCCTACAGGCACATAAGCCCTTCCTATAGGCACCATTAAGTCCTTCCTACAGACACCATTAAGTCCTTCCTACAGGCACCATTAAGTCCTTCTTACAGGCACGTAAGTCCTTTTTACAGGCACACAAGTCCTTTCTACAGGCACAAAGTCCTTCTTACAGGCATTACCATGGGGTGACCTACCATACGGGTCAAATCTGAATCAAATTTTAATTAGTAGAATCCTTTCATTAGGAATCTGCCATGGGGTGACCTACCATACGGGCCAAATCTGAATCAAATTTTAATCAGTAGAATTCTTTCATTAGGAATCTGCCATGGGGTGACCTACCATACGGGTCAAATCTGAATCAAATTTAATCAGTAGAATCCTTTCATTAGGAATCTGCCATGGGGCGACCTACCATACGGGTCAAATCTTAATCAAGTTTTAATTAGTAGAATCCTTTCACTAGGAGTCTACCATGGGGTCACCTACCATACGGGTCCAAGTTCAATCACCCTAAGGTTTTCTTATAACTAATCTTTAGGTTTTTATCCCAGAGCAGTCAATGACAACGCGAGGCAAACAGGTAAGATCCAGGTAAATCCCCTAACTTTTTCTTCTCTCTCTCTTTCTCCCACATCAAAGAGAGTAGCATGAAATTTGGACTTAAAATTTCAAGGAGGAAACTAGAGTTGGATGTCACGACTTTTCATTTTTCCCAATAGAGTCGGTTAGATCTCAAGTGTCATTTTGTCTTTGAGAGTGATCTCTCACGAGACCCCTCTCAAAGAGGGGCAGCTGTTGACACTTGATTTTTGGCCAATTTTATTTTCAGAAATTTCCAGAAAATCTATAAAAATTCATAAAATTGAAAAATCGACTTTGGGGACCTCAGTTTGGCCTAGGGAACCAATTTTGACCAAAAAATAATTTTCCATATTTTTTGTATTTTTCTGCATTTTATTTTCAAAAATTCATAAAAAATCAATAAAAAACGAGAAAATTACAAAATCAACTTTGGAAGCCTTGGCCAAGCCTAAGGAACCAATTTTGAACAAAAAATAATTTTTCTTATTTTTTGCATTTTTAATACTTTTTAGAAATTAGGAAAATAATGGAAAATTGTTAAAAAATCACATTCGAGGCCAAAAAATACAAAAAATAGTCAATATTTTATTTTAATTTTACCTTCATTTTGGCTAAATAAATTTTGAAAAATTCAATCTGGAATTTAGGGTTCCTTTGTTAATTTCAATTTCTGATTATTTAAATAATTTCTAGAAATTCCATTTTAGCTCTGTAATTTTCCAATTTTCATTTTTAGAGTCGTGTCATCCTCCTCTATTTTTCAAAATTAAAATCCAGTCCAAAAACCCTCAGAATTGCCCAATTTCGCTAAAAGGACCAAAATGCAATTTTTGATTTTTCAAATTAGTCCCTAAAAACACTAAAAATGCAATTAAAAATTTTCTAGGGACTGAATTGAAAATAGGACGACGTCACCCCTTAGATTTTGACCTCCTAAATCCATTGGTGGCGTCAATTTTTGCAAAAAAGGCCATTAAGACTTTGGATTTTGCAAAATGGGTTTTCGGGTCAAACCAAAAATTGGGGTTTTTGGGCAAATGCTGAAGAATTTCTGGGGAAAGTACCATTTTCAAGTAGATTCGATGCCCTTGAGTCCAATTTTGCCGTCAATTTTGAAAAATATGGGTAAATTTGAGGACAATTTGTTTTTTTTAAGGCAAGACGGGTCGACCGGGTCGGGTTGACCGACCCGATCAACCCATTTGACCCGGCTGAACTAGAACTGGTTCTGGTTTCTCTTCTCCTCGCGCGCGCGCGAATGAAGCCACCTGAGAACCCAAATCCCGCCTGAGCTCCGATGATCCAGCCGGGATTTGCCCGGCGACGACGTGCCAAACGGCACGTGGTTTCGTCGCCGGGCACTCGAGCAACGTCTGGCGAAATGCTCGCTCGCCAAACCAGATTTTCGAATTTTTTCCATTGCGAATCAAGGCAGATTTTGAGAAATTCTTGGTTAATTTGAGTGTAGATTTAACAGAACAATCTCGGGGATCTCGGGAGGAGGTGATACTACTCGAGTCGAGTTTAAAAAGGGAGAGGGAGCTCGAGTTTTAAGGGGATTTTGGGGACCGGAAGCAAAGTCGACTGTAATCTCCCAATTAGAGCAATTTGGAGAAAGTCGAGGTGGGAAACTACTTCGGGAGGATTGCTCAAGTCCATTGGAGTTGGCCCGTACCAATTTCAGAGCTCGCCGTCGCTCAGAAAGGTGAGTCGCAAACTCAAGCTTCGTCCTGTGCTCTAGACCATAATTCTTGCAATTCCCTTGTGCTTTTTACTCCCCACACATCACTGAGCATGCTTGCATTTTACTTTTGCATCAATTGTTCGTGAGAGTCCTCATTCAAAGCCTCCAACCTTCGTCGGAATGTCGCAACCTGGCCAGCTTAATCTGGCAACTTAGAGCCTGATCAGAGTACAAGGTAAGTCTCCTAAACTGTCTGTAGTACTTACCTGTGAATGAATCGAATGATTATGCTCTATGTTGCATGATTGAATCACCTCGATTGACTTCTGTGAATGCCTCGATTACCAAGTTTCGACCGGTAGATCGAATCAAGTCTCAAGTATGTTGGTCTGGAGTCGATGAGGAATCGATTAGGGTCTGAAGTAGTCCGATCGGTGTAGGTTTCACCGTCGGATCGTCGTCGTCGAGTCACAACCGTCCGTCCAGTTTCAACCAGAGGAAGAAGACGACGCTCAGTCAGCAGTCTGACTTGGTCAAAATCCGACGTGGCATTGACATGGCGAGCCACGTCAGATGCCGCATCAGCTCGGGCGTAGACTAAGCTTAATGGCAGAATAGATCGGGTGGCTGGGGTTCGTCGCGTGTCAAGATCTTAGAATTATGAGAATAAAAAGTCTAATTCGATTTTATTTATTCTTTTTGGAAATAAACAAGATCGGCGGTCAGGATTAACTCCGGGTAGATCTCAGCCGTAGATTTGGTAGAGGAAATGGGTGGTCAGATCGCCATGCACGTGTCAGGTTTTGGACCGTAGGATTGAAGTAGGCGAAAATTCAGAAAATAGAGATAAAAATTCGAAAATTAAAAAAAAAACACCTGAAACTACGTCGTTTTTGTGTCAGATTTAGAATAGTGGGCCTTGGGTCGGGTTTGGTCATTGGGCCGGTCAAGTTGACTCGGTCCGTATAATTAAAGGCAGAAAATAAAAAAATAATAATAAAAAACCCAGAAAATCAAATAAAAAAAATAAAATGATAAAAAATAGAAAATTAATAAAACGAGTACGACATCGTTTCGGTCTGGCATGTTTGGACCACGGGCCGGGTCAGCCCGACCCGGTCCATAGAATTAAATAAAAATTTTATGAAAAATGAAAATGATAAAAAAATTAATAAAATAAGGAAAAATAATGACAAAAAAAATGATAAAAAAAATAAAAATCAGGAAAAATCATAAAAAATTAGGAAGTCTTAAAAAAGGTTAGAAAATTAAGAATAATGGGAAGATAGAAAATAATAATAAAATTAAAATAGGAAAATAAATAAAAAAAGGTCCATAAAAATCATAAAAATTTTCAGAAAATATAAAAAGTGTCAAAAATAACAGGGAAATTTTGAATAAATGAATAGGCAAATGGAAAATAAGAAAATAAAATTTCAAAAAAAGATCAGAAAATTTCAGGAAATACAAAAAATAAAAGAAAAAAAAAAAAATTCTAGAAAATTTTGGAAAATTCTAAAAAATGCTAATTTTTTTTAAAAAAAATAAAAAATCCTGGAGAGGGCTAAAAACTCCCCAAAAAAATATAGAAAAGTCCTTAGAAAATCATAAAAACCTCTAAAAAATTCAGAAAATTCCTGGAATTTTTCTAATTTTAGAAAAATTTTCTTGGAATTTTCTGAATTTTTTAGAGGTTTTTATGATTTTCTAAGGACTTTTCTATATTTTTTTGGGGGAGTTTTTAGCCCTCTCCAGGATTTTTTATTTTTTTAAAAAAAAATTAGCATTTTTTAGAATTTTCCAAAATTTTCTAGAATTTTTTTTACTTTTCTTTTATTTTTTGTATTTCCTGAAATTTTCTGATCTTTTTTTGAAATTTTATTTTCTTATTTTCCATTTGCCTATTCATTTATTCAAAATTTCCCTGTTATTTTGACACTTTTTATATTTTCTGAAAATTTTTATGATTTTTATGGACCTTTTTTTATTTATTTTCCTATTTTAATTTTATTATTATTTTCTATCTTCCCATTATTCTTAATTTTCTAACCTTTTTAAGACTTTCCTAATTTTTATGATTTTTCCTGATTTTTATTTTTTTTATCATTTTTTTTGTCATTATTTTCCTTATTTTATTAATTTTTTTATCATTTTCATTTTTCATAAAATTTTTATTTAATTCTATGGACCGGGTCGGGCTGACCCGGCCCGTGGTCCAAACATGCCAGACCGAAACGATGTCGTACTCGTTTTATTAATTTTCTATTTTTTATCATTTTATTTTTTTTATTTGATTTTCTGGGTTTTTTATTATTATTTTTTTATTTTCTGCCTTTAATTATACGGACCGAGTCAACTTGACCCGGCCCAATGACCAAACCCGACCCAAGGCCCACTATTCTAAATCTGACACAAAAACGACGTAGTTTCAGGTGTTTTTTTTTTTAATTTTCGAATTTTTATCTCTATTTTCTGAATTTTCGCCTACTTCAATCCTACGGTCCAAAACCTGACACGTGCATGGCGATCTGACCACCCATTTCCTCTACCAAATCTACGGCTGAGATCTGACCCGGAGTTAATCCTGACCGCCGATCTTGTTTATTTCCAAAAAGAATAAATAAAATCGAATTAGACTTTTTATTCTCATAATTCTAAGATCTTGACACGCGACGAACCCCAGCCACCCGATCTATTCTGCCATTAAGCTTAGTCTACGCCCGAGCTGATGCGGCATCTGACGTGGCTCGCCATGTCAATGCCACGTCGGATTTTGACCAAGTCAGACTGCTGACTGAGCGTCGTCTTCTTCCTCTGGTTGAAACTGGACGGACGGTTGTGACTCGACGACGACGATCCGACGGTGAAACCTACACCGATCGGACTACTTCAGACCCTAATCGATTCCTCATCGACTCCAGACCAACATACTTGAGACTTGATTCGATCTACCGGTCGAAACTTGGTAATCGAGGCATTCACAGAAGTCAATCGAGGTGATTCAATCATGCAACATAGAGCATAATCATTCGATTCATTCACAGGTAAGTACTACAGACAGTTTAGGAGACTTACCTTGTACTCTGATCAGGCTCTAAGTTGCCAGATTAAGCTGGCCAGGTTGCGACATTCCGACGAAGGTTGGAGGCTTTGAATGAGGACTCTCACGAACAATTGATGCAAAAGTAAAATGCAAGCATGCTCAGTGATGTGTGGGGAGTAAAAAGCACAAGGGAATTGCAAGAATTATGGTCTAGAGCACAGGACGAAGCTTGAGTTTGCGACTCACCTTTCTGAGCGACGGCGAGCTCTGAAATTGGTACGGGCCAACTCCAATGGACTTGAGCAATCCTCCCGAAGTAGTTTCCCACCTCGACTTTCTCCAAATTGCTCTAATTGGGAGATTACAGTCGACTTTGCTTCCGGTCCCCAAAATCCCCTTAAAACTCGAGCTCCCTCTCCCTTTTTAAACTCGACTCGAGTAGTATCACCTCCTCCCGAGATCCCCGAGATTGTTCTGTTAAATCTACACTCAAATTAACCAAGAATTTCTCAAAATCTGCCTTGATTCGCAATGGAAAAAAATTCGAAAATCTGGTTTGGCGAGCGAGCATTTCGCCAGACGTTGCTCGAGTGCCCGGCGACGAAACCACGTGCCGTTTGGCACGTCGTCGCCGGGCAAATCCCGGCTGGATCATCGGAGCTCAGGCGGGATTTGGGTTCTCAGGTGGCTTCATTCGCGCGCGCGAGGAGAAGAGAAACCAGAACCAGTTCTAGTTCAGCCGGGTCAAATGGGTTGATCGGGTCGGTCAACCCGACCCGGTCGACCCGTCTTGCCTTAAAAAAAACAAATTGTCCTCAAATTTACCCATATTTTCAAAATTGACGGCAAAATTGGACTCAAGGGCATCGAATCTACTTGAAAATGGTACTTTCCCCAGAAATTCTTCAGCATTTGCCCAAAAACCCCAATTTTTGGTTTGACCCGAAAACCCATTTTGCAAAATCCAAAGTCTTAATGGCCTTTTTTGCAAAAATTGACGCCACCAATGGATTTAGGAGGTCAAAATCTAAGGGGTGACGTCGTCCTATTTTCAATTCAGTCCCTAGAAAATTTTAATTGCATTTTTAGTGTTTTTAGGGACTAATTTGAAAAATCAAAAATTGCATTTTGGTCCTTTTAGCGAAATTGGGCAATTCTGAGGGTTTTTGGACTGGATTTTAATTTTGAAAAATAGAGGAGGATGACACGACTCTAAAAATGAAAATTTGGAAAATTACAGAGCTAAAATGGAATTTCTAGAAATTATTTAAATAATCAGAAATTGAAATTAACAAAGGAACCCTAAATTCCAGATTGAATTTTTCAAAATTTATTTAGCCAAAATGAAGGTAAAATTAAAATAAAAATATTGACTATTTTTTGTATTTTTTGGCCTCGAATGTGATTTTTTAACAATTTTCCATTATTTTCCTAATTTCTAAAAAGTATTAAAAATGCAAAAAATAAGAAAAATTATTTTTTGTTCAAAATTGGTTCCTTAGGCTTGGCCAAGGCTTCCAAAGTTGATTTTGTAATTTTCTCGTTTTTTATTGATTTTTTATGAATTTTTGAAAATAAAATGCAGAAAAATACAAAAAATATGGAAAATTATTTTTTGGTCAAAATTGGTTCCCTAGGCCAAACTGAGGTCCCCAAAGTCGATTTTTCAATTTTATGAATTTTTATAGATTTTCTGGAAATTTCTGAAAATAAAATTGGCCAAAAATCAAGTGTCAACAGCTGCCCCTCTTTGAGAGGGGTCTCGTGAGAGATCACTCTCAAAGACAAAATGACACTTGAGATCTAACCGACTCTATTGGGAAAAATGAAAAGTCGTGACATCCAACTCTAGTTTCCTCCTTGAAATTTTAAGTCCAAATTTCATGCTACTCTCTTTGATGTGGGAGAAAGAGAGAGAGAAGAAAAAGTTAGGGGATTTACCTGGATCTTACCTGTTTGCCTCGCGTTGTCATTGACTGCTCTGGGATAAAAACCTAAAGATTAGTTATAAGAAAACCTTAGGGTGATTGAACTTGGACCCGTATGGTAGGTGACCCCATGGTAGACTCCTAGTGAAAGGATTCTACTAATTAAAACTTGATTAAGATTTGACCCGTATGGTAGGTCGCCCCATGGCAGATTCCTAATGAAAGGATTCTACTGATTAAAATTTGATTCAGATTTGACCCGTATGGTAGGTCACCCCATGGCAGATTCCTAATGAAAGAATTCTACTGATTAAAATTTGATTCAGATTTGGCCCGTATGGTAGGTCACCCCATGGCAGATTCCTAATGAAAGGATTCTACTAATTAAAATTTGATTCAGATTTGACCCGTATGGTAGGTCACCCCATGGTAATGCCTGTAAGAAGGACTTTGTGCCTGTAGAAAGGACTTGTGTGCCTGTAAAAAGGACTTACGTGCCTGTAAGAAGGACTTAATGGTGCCTGTAGGAAGGACTTAATGGTGTCTGTAGGAAGGACTTAATGGTGCCTATAGGAAGGGCTTATGTGCCTGTAGGAAGGACTTGTGTACCTGTAGGAAGGACTTACGTGCCTGTAGGAAGGACTTACGTGCCTGTACGAAGGCCTTTGGTGCATGTAGGAAGGACTTTGGTGCCTGTAAAAAGGACTTATGTGCTTGTAGGAAGGACTTAGTGGACAATCGTATGGAGGTCACCTTATCTCTTGGGTGCCGTCTAGAAGTTGAGGAGATCCGGATCCTATAAGATCTTGAACCCGATCAATTCTTACGAAGAGGGTGCCACTCTGGGATCTGGGCGGAGCCAGGGGATCGCAAAAGCTCAAACCCGAATTGTTATGCTGAATTAGAAGAAGTTAGAAGGTTTTTGATATTTTGAATATTTCAAGTTTGTGAAATGAGTCATGCTCCTGCGGGGCAAGATATCTTGCAGCATGCGTGCATGACTAGAATCCGTCATGAGGATAACTTTGAATCATTAGATTTGAAATCACCAGATGAGCTCGATCAATCGCATTAACTAGAGCATCCTATTGGAGAGGACTTCTCACAATATAAATTTTCGAGAGATTTTGCTTCCTTGCCTAAGAGGATTTCTAGAAGACACTCAAAACATCACTCGAAGCCTATGTCGGGAATTTTAGGGTTATTTGCAGTGCATACAGTCTGACTGATCAGAGAAGGTCTTTTAAGGGCCCGTAATGCAGGCTTGGTCAAATATTTATGCAATGAGTAGGGACTTTGGATCATAGACAAGAACCAAGATTTTAAAAGCAGCTTCTTCAGGTCTACAAGTCAAGAACCCTGAAAATCAGATGAGACTAAATTGTGTTTACTCCTTTAGGCGGTAGCTTCCGTTGTGAAATCACGTGTTGATTTGAAACGTTTCAATCAGGAGAGGCTTTTGAATAGGTTGTAATGTTGGTTCCGGGTAGGCTCGAAAAGGCCATTTTCAGAATGAGGGGTGCAATAAGTGGTGATCACCTTTACATCATTATCAACTGTCATGGCTGCCTGGGGTAAATCCATGTCTTTGAGCCCTGAAAACTCTGGATGCTTATCCTCAATTAAGCTCGAGGCTTCTTTTGCCTTTGTTACATGCGTGGCAATGAATTTTCCTTCTGACACTTTATTTGTACTTCGAGTGTCATGGCTTTGTTCCTATGAAGGGCTTTGGCCTTACTTTTACCAGGCATTTTGCTTTTGTCAGCCCTATTGCCTTTTGACATTTCCATCGCATTTTTCACAAAAATTTTTAGTTCAACGATGGCCTTAGTCTTGCTTTCGCTGGGCGCCTTGCTTTGGTCAGCCCAATGATCTTTTCAAACTGAGTGTGAGAAACTGTTTCACTCATGACCTTATTTCTTGTTGATAACTCATGTGCATTGCCCCAGTATAGGGAGGTGATCACCAACTGGGTTTAGAAATGAAGATTTAAAGGCTCAAATTGGCTCATTGAAGGATAAAGTGTGTAAGATAGAGGAATGAACTGCTCTCCTTCACTTTGATGTTTCAAACCTTCACGAGAGGCCACTTGAAGTTACCACAAAAAGGTTGATGCAAGTTAGCACAATAAGGTCTCACCTTGCTTCTTTTGAGAGATTAACCAATGAATCTCTAGATTACCCCAGCGTGGGGTGGTTCTTAACAGGGTTGTTTTTTCTTAATTCTCCATTTATAGGCTCAAATGGGCTTGCAAGGGATTATCATGTGTTTAGGATAAAGAAATGAACGTGCCTTCCGTCATTTCAATCTATGTAATCACTGCAAATAGTCCTTACGTTCACGGACATAAGTTTTTG
>JAGVVM010023695.1:0-11318 GCA_019149425.1 Psidium friedrichsthalianum | reverse complement strand
TGCTCCACACATTCAATCATCAAGAACAAGAAAATACATTCAACGTTTGATTGCGTGGGGTGTGCGGCGAGCTAGAATAGATGGGATCTCTCTCCTCTCTCTCTCTTTTTGATCTTCATCACACTTTAAAAAAAAGGCCATAACACTGGAGATAGGGGTTGGAGACCGCACTCATGATGACAGCGGCCATTGGAGGGCCACTGAATGCAAGTTACAATAGTGAAGACAAAGGAAGGGGTGAGGATTTTTTAGTGGACATTTGGTGCAGCAAAAAGTGGAGGGTGGAATCATCATGGGAGCAGAAAAGAAAAAAAAAAGAGAAAAGGAGTAGGCGGGAGCAGGGGCAAGAAAAAAGCCACTGAAAGAAGGGACGAGTGTCCATTTTTCTCGGGGGGAGCTCTCACCATTGGGGGTGGGGTGAAGACTGAGTGGTCAAGAGGTTTATAGGTGGGCTTGTGTAAGTATAGATAGCTGACAAGCCGCTCTTGATGGCAGGGGATAATGGGCTCTTCCAATGTGTATGCCTTGTGATGAGTATAAGAGAGACGCAGAGAGAGGAGAGAGGAGAGCGCGAGAGAGAGAGAGCGAGGAGGAGAGAGAGAAGAGAGGAGAGAGGAGACAGAGAGAGATCGGGTGCTATGGGTATTGGTTCATGAATGATCAAACTTTGTGGATTTTTGGATTGAGTCTTCATCAAAGCTGCAGAGAGTCCTCCTAGACATCCATAAGCATCACCCTCGCCGTCAATAGGGTGATGCGCGTAAGCTTAGGTATTCAGCCCGATCTTTACTTTGCCTGAAACAAGAATTCTAAGCTTGGACGCATTCTTTTGATTGCGAAAAGCACCGGTATGTGAGAAAAGCCAAGAACTTGCGTTGCCCAGATGAGGAAATCATTCGAAGTCGGTTTCTTGACAGTGACAAATTGGCGACCGACGCCTCATCCTTAGGGCGATTCTTAATAGCTAGATCATGGACGTCGATAAGGCAGCGAAGATGTTTTTGAAATGGCAGGGGTAGAGGTCGACACTGGGTCTGAATGGGTTCATTCAACGTCAGAAATAGTCGAGGTAATTGGAAGCCAGGAAGCATTTTTTTTTTTTGCAGGGCCTTGTCAGAGAAGTTGGGCAACTGATTGATGGTCGCCTTAGGCCACAAGCATTTCCCCCTTCGGAAGAGCAGCTCCAATTTAAGAAATTCTTATTATCTACTGACAGGCCATTGCAAGTTCTTTCAAAGGGGCGGCATATGGAATGTAAAAGGTGATTATATTCTTGATCTGTCAGAAATGATAAGTTATAGAAACGCGATGTCACGTGGCTAATCACTGGATTTCAATTTTTACAAGTACTTATCTCAAGAAGTTTTTTTTCTTTAGTTATCTCCTGCATCTGTTTGCTAGTCCTTCAGAACTAGAACTAATCTGCTCATAGATTGGAACATGAATTTGGGAGCTAGAGAAATGTTTTGTGTTCTTATAAGATGATTTAGTTGGAGAAAGGATGCAAGTGATTTATTTGTGCAAATATCTGTTCTTTCACTTCCGTTCTACTATCCTACAAACTTAAAAGGTAAGGCACAATAAAAAGAGAAAGAGCTACTTGAAACAAAAGGGAACAAAAAACATCTCTGCTTATATTCTCGTTTGACTTTCACACTTTGAAACTTTAGGATTACTTGATAGGTAAGAACCAAAATAAATATAATGAAAATAATACACACATAAAGATGATATAATGAAATGATAGAAAAAATAATAAAATCATATTAAAAATAAAATGCAATAAAATCCTAGAAAGTAAAAAAAAGGAAAAATTTCTCTCAAATTATGGAAATAGGAATGACCACTTCAATTGGTTTGACCTTATTTCATTTCTCGGCCTTGAAAAATGACCATTTTTCCTTCTGTTTAGTTTGACCCAAATCTTGCTTTGTCAAATGATTTTTCATGAAATAAAATGGTATCGAAAGGGCATTAGTTTTAATTAACTAGTGTAACCAAGTCCCCGAACTCAATATCTCTGGTTGGTTCGGTAGAAGTAATTTAGTTTCTCTACTAAATTACTTAGGTTTTCTAGTCGACCTACAAAAAAAATGATTAGTGACGACTCCAAATTCAAAAATCATTTGAACAAAAACTAAAGTTGTGATTCGGTAGGGCTTGGAAGAGTCATATTAGGTTAGTCAATCTAATTAACCTGATAATCTGTTTAACCCGGGAATTTTTCACCCTAAGCAGAAAAATTTTTCGGGTCGCGACAAGTGTCAAAGTTGTCCTCAAGGAGATGAGTTAGGACTACTCGACAAGATATGGAAAGCGGAAGCCAATATATAAATGTGCGGCCGAGTCCGTGGGAATCAGGAGATGAAGATGCATCTAGCCAAAATGTATTTCATACCATCAAGGGCATTACATGTCGCTTTGTCGAGGGTGAAAATACTAAGATGGTTAGTCCTAAAAATAATGCGCACATGGTATGACCTCCTATCAAGAACCCCTATCCCAGGCTCCTCATCGAGGAGGTTTGGTGATTTGTCCGAAAGGGATCAAAGAAAGTAGCTAAGAGTTATTCGTGAAATGTTATTTGGAGCGTGATCCGGCATTGATACTTTGGGTGAACCCAAGTGGGAAAATGGATTTCTAGCCCGTTATATCGATCGTCCAGCTTCTGGATTATGCATAAAGTATCATCCAATACGATAGGTCTTAGAATTTTGAGGATGATGGAATTTTCCCCATTACCAAAGAAAGAAAGGTAACCAAAATCCTACATTGTCTGGGTTTCCACATTGTCCTCCCGTAAGGCTTGGTTCTCTACATAAGTAACACATGAGAGTCCAAGACACCTAGTAATTAGAATTCTGGCGGGTTTGTGTCCTAGGACTCACAGTGGCGTCAAATTTAAGAAGGAAGAAGATCCAAGAATTCAACTCTAATTGGAATGAATTGAGGCATAGCAGGAAAGCCTTTTTAAAGAAAGCTACACTGAGGTTTTGGCTGGAACAAAACGGAAACAAGGGGTCGAGCTCTAGAGCGCTAAAGTTTATCGACAAGACCAAAAGTCGATCCTCGAAAGCCTAAGTCAAGTTTAACCGGCCCACAACATCATTCGTTCCGTAGCATCCTAAAATTTTTAACCCCTTGAGTTAAATTTATTTTTTGAATACATATGTCTCGTTATGCTTCGTTTTGTTGTAGTAGTTGAGTTATGGCTTGGATGGCCTCTTAGATACATGCCCTCTTTTCAGCACCGAATTCATCCCCCCTTGATAAACTTTATTCGTTTTTTTTTTTTTTTTTTGTCTCTTACTCGGTATAACTAGATCTACGCTGCGAGTAGGAGTGCATTTCTCTATATGAAGGTCATTTTGGGATATATTGCAAAATGTGTTCGTATAAATTAAATGGGTTCTAGTCGATTGAAAAATGTGTGACCATCACTTTGCATTTCACTGGACAATTAGTACATGAAGAGATCCTGTCCTTAGAAATTCGTTTATAATAAATTCAAGATTTCACAAAAAAAAATATTGAGGCTCTATAGGTGTAATGTAGATAGAGAGTTAAAGGAGGTGGATTTGTGACAGTCTGAAAATTCGACCCCATTGTCAGAATCTAAATGAATCGGAAAACATTCATTAATGCACCCTAGTCGACGCTCACATCAGATTTAGCTACCCTGGGCTGACAACCGAAGGGTAAAGGCTATCTTGGAAAATTTTTTCCAATCAGCCGCCTCGTTGTCTTGAGACTGAGACAGGGTCGGTATTTGATGAAATTGACCACAGAATGAAATCTGACGATGGACAATCGAATCAATAAGATAAACACATGAAGAAATGAAGTTCAGTTTCGAATTTCGACTGAAGGTCAGCCAGCCGGTGCACGTTCGAGAAGCAAGACGTGATGGAAAATTACCGAATGCCCCCGGTAAATGCTCAGACCTTAGAATGAGAATAATTAGGATTTTGAGAATAGATTGATGGACCGACACCAACCCAGTCAGAAATTCGTTCGCGGCTCGGGACCCGATCGGTGCATTTGGCACGCAAATCGAGGCAAGTCAAATCAGTTGTCACATCAATCATGTCTTGTCAATCCAATCAATCAATCATGGCACAATTCCCATGCACATCAATCAATCAACATGTCAAGTACAAATCACATTCCCACTATTACCCTCTCTATAACCACCCCACTACTTAATTTTATTTGAATTTTATGGATATAATCCATTTCTCTCTCTCCTCTCTCCTCACTCACTTTCGGCCACCCTCCCTCTCCTCTCTCCCGATCGCTCTCTCTCCCTCTCGGTCCCCTCGCTCGTTCGGCCGCCGGCGCCACCGTCCGCCGCCCGAGCCGCCGACCGCCACCGTCGTCGCTTCATCCTCATCCGGTGAGTCGTCTAGCCCATCCCTCTCGTCATTTCGTGGCCTGGAAGTCCCCTTGGCAGCCGCCCACCTCAACGTCTCTACTCTCTCCTCTCGTTCCAGCCGTCCGTAGCCCCCCCGTCGTACGTCGCCGGTCGCGTCGTCACCCGGCCACCGTTGCTCCGATCAGCCACCCGCGTTCTCTCTGTAGTCCCCTTGGCCCTTTGTCCAGTGCTGTTTTAGTGACCATGGGGTCAGCTTTCAGCCCCCGAACTCACCTCATTTCCTCTTCTCCTCTCTCGTCTCGGCTAGTCTCCATCGCCGTGGAGCTCCTGACCGGCCGTCCGTCCTTTCCTCGCCGCTCCAGCCACCGTGATCAGCCCCTCTAGGTAAGCTTCATCACTAATCTTAACCTAGGCTATTGTATGCATTGTGTGGATGTGTGCATTAGTTGCTAATCATGTTGATTAGTGGTAATGTGGATGATAAGCTAGTTGGGCTTTGGACTAATGTTGCTAGCTTAATGGGCCGAACGTGTGGGCCACTTGAGAGAGAGATTGGGCCTTGGAACTAATCTAATGGGCTGAAATAATTGAGTGAAATGGCGTGTGGACTAATGGGCCTAAGGTTTATAATGGGCTTGGGTTCTAAATTTTATGCTAGTTGGACCCAAATGAATATTTGGACCCAATTAACAATGGGCTATAATGGACGAAATGAGTATTAATGGGCCCAACTTATAATTGGAACATTAAAATAAGGCCCATTAATGTACATGGGCCTAAAATGACTAATTGGGCCTAAATGGGCTAAATGGGCTTAATTGGTTAACTTTAGAAAATGGGCTTGGGCCCTACACGAAATTAATTCTAATTGGGCCTTAATTTCATAATGGGCTTAAGATTATATATGGGCCCAACTTTGGTTAATGGGCCTTAGAATCTAATTGGGCCTTACTTGTCTTAATAAGCCCAACTTAATCTAATGGGCCTAACCCGTTTCATTAGACCTTGAACCTTAATGGGCCCGACTTGGCTATTGGACTTTGAACTCTATAATGGGCCGACTTACCTTAATGAACTTAATTACCTTTGAGGCCTTGGGCCTTGGATCGGGCTTTAGGCCAATTGAACTTGAATCCTCTAATTGGGCCCCGAACCAACTTAGCCTAATTCATTTACACCCGAAGGATTGTTTAACTATTAAATCACTAGTCGTGGGTTTTTAACTCCGGGCAGGGACTAACATGGGTGTTTGGGCTTAGGCCGAGCTGTCGAATCCGCGAAGATGAGAGTCCAACTGTTATGGGTCTGACCCGAGGATCAATGAGTGATATCCTATCATATCTGTCTGACTGAGAAATTGTGCGTGGGCCCTTGGATTCTCTTATGGCTTGACTTGTTGTGCACGTGAGGGGTGGTGGTTGCTTGATGCGTTCTATACTTGTGCATATATGCCATATCATGCATGCTCTATGTTTGATTTGCTGATTGCAATCCCGTGGCCCGCATACATTGAGAGCATGGCATGAGTCACCGGAGCTGTGACGCGAGAATGTGCCCAGAGGGGAAGTGGAGAGAAAAGGGAGACCAATGTAAGGCGTTTGAGACGCATTGTGGTAATTGCCGTATGGCACTGTTGGGTGAGCCCTGATGGGATTTGGAGTGACAGATGGGCATGGTCTATTGGGACCCGTTATGGCGGTTGAGGCCTGAGTATGATCCATTGGGATCCGACATGGCCGGTTGAGGCCTGTAGCATTGCATATGGCATCTGATTGACATCTTGTGCCCGTCTGTATGATATGATCTGTGTTGTGATAATTTGTACGCGTGTTAGCCATGTTGGGGTCTGGTGCCGAGGGGACTGAGAGTGTCTGAACCCTGGACCGTGAACCTAGTCCATTGGATAGGACCGACCCTACTAGTATACGCTATCCTACGTTAGGATTAGTGGTGAGCTTATTGAGTTTCGACTCACGGGCGGTGGTTGCCCTTCTTTTACAGATCCAGGTCACCCATGATGGCTGCACCGCCGATGCTTTTTGGACTGCCAGTGCAGATGGACACCGAGATTACCCTCCATTTTGATATGCACGCCACTCTGTGGCATAGGCATGTGACCACCGTGTTAGTAGATCAGGGTGGACCTTATCTTGTACCCCATAGATACGAGGCCTGGTTTAGAGAGGGCCTGTATGGCTTCGAGGGACCTCAGAGAGACTCCCCGATCCCCATGGAGGACGACCCGATCTTGCTGCAGCCAGCAGAGTATGGTGGCGAGGTGATCGACCCCGACCCACTACAGGAGATGCCGTCCCCAGGACGATCCGAGATTGATGGTCACGAGGAGGGCGATGCCATGGATACAGACGAGGAGGATCCAGAGGAGGACCCAGAGGAGGACCCCGAGGAGGATCCTGAGGAGGAGTTCGAGATGGATTGAGTCTGCTGTACTGGTCTAGTCTTTTTGGAGAGAGCGTAGATAGCTTGACCATAGCGAGGTTTTCTTTTGGGTTCTGTATCTAACGCTCTATATATATATATATATGATGTGTATTATCTTTTGTAAAAGTGTTCTTGTCCTTTCTCGCTACCCTACTATCTTATGTATGTATGCATGTGTAGAAGGCACGCTTCCGCAGGTTTTAGATTGTTGTCGTTTCGCGCTAGCGTCGCTTGGCCGCGATGAGCATCCTGGGCCGTCGCTACTCGTAGGCCAGGCGCACGCAGGGATTCGTCGACGTTATGAACAGGGGTGCCGCGTGCCGAATGGGGTTCGGGGCGTGACATCCCCGTTTGAAGTGGTATCAGAGCAAGGTCAGCTCGATACGAGACCGTTCGAGGATTTGGAGTGATAAGGCTGCTGAATTTGGGGTAGTTAGATAGAAAGACCCTAGACCTAGGAATTAGGAAGGGTAGGATGCATGAATTGATTGGCGCATGTGTTTGCTAGTAGGGCTAGATGGTTAGTCTAGCGTAGCCATGAACTGTGATGTTTTCAGGCTAACTTGCAGATGCGTCAGGACCTGAGGTAAGGTTCTAAAGCATAGCCCCGTGAGTTGGGTGCTTGAGTGCTGATTGCTGATTGCTAATTGCTAGTTACTGTTGCTTGTGTTTGTATGCCTAGTCGGCTGTTGCGCGCTGCTTGACCATCATGCATTGCACGATTTCTGCATCAAAAAATGGTTTTTAAAATGAAGTTGATTTAAAATAAAGACTTGGATTTGAAAAAGGCATGCATCATATTTTATTGGGTTGGGTAACCGTCAGCCTGGTATGGGACAGGTCTGACGGGACGTCTAAAAACTGCAATGAAGCGTGGTATGGGACACGTGGAGTGGGATTCTCTCTGGCTGTGGGTAACTTAGGACAACTGTTCGCACCAAGAAATGAGGAGGGCGGGGAGTGGTCGCCGGGGCAGAGACCCGATCAAGGAGCGGCTCCTGACAGGCTTCTAGTTGAGGTGGCGAATGGAGTGGCCTAGGTTGTGCATTGTCAGGGTGAGTCTAGGTGTCTTCCTAGTCCAATTGCATTTAAAAGCTGCAGCGAACTTTTCATGCATATTCATGTCAGTAGACGCGACAGTAGGCGAAAGCTTGATTGATAGTCATAGGGATTCAAATTCCTAAATGGAATTTTATTGGATCTAGGTGAGAGTGATTAGCGAGGATGAGCAATAGGGGCAGAAGACCCAGTGCCGCTGCATCGAGTTCGAGGGCTCCTGCGCCTGAAGGAGACCCGAGGATAGAAGAAATGATGAGGTGTTGACAGAAGTGAGTAATCTGATGGGTAGGCAAGCTGCTGAGAGAGCTGCCACTGTTGCCCAAGCAGCTGAGGCCGCCTTGGCCGCTGCAAATGGAGCCCATGGGGGCAATGGGCATGGCAATGGAGGACGCCAGACCCATCACATAGTGGAGCAGTTCTTGAAGCTACAACCGTCAAAATTTGATGGCACTGGAGGACCTGAAGTGGCTGCCTCGTGGATCGAGCAACTGGAGAAGGCATTCACAGTGCTAGGATGCACGGATGAAGAGAAGGTCTCACTGGCGACCTATCAGCTCCAGAGCACCGCAGATGACTGGTGGAAGGCCACCCGTGGACGAGTCTTTCCTGATGGCATGAGGCCGAACTGGGCTGCTTTCTGTGCAGCATTCAATGGGAAGTACTTCTCGGAAGCCGCCCAAGAGCGAAAGATGGAGGAGTTTATAAGGCTCCGTCAGGGGCAAATGACTGTTGATCAGTATGAGGGCGAGTTCGCCAGATTGTCTAAGTTCGCTCGAAGGCTGATAGAGGACCCGTGGGATAAAGCAAGAAGATTCAGAGAAGGTCTGAGGCCCGAGCTGAAGAGCATGATAATTGCCACTGGGCTGAGGGACTATAATGAGATCTATGAACGAGCCCTGGCGATAGAACGGGATCTACAAGAGAAGGCTGCCGCATCTGGATCGCGGTTCATGCCGAATAGGAACTTCAGAGATTTCGGCAAGAGGCCGATGAAAGACAACCGCAGGTTCGTCCCCCTGCGAGGAAGACTTTGGAAAGCCGCCTTTTGCTGGAAATCAGAACTGCCGTGACTGTGGCAGGAGGCATGGGAACAACCCCTGTCCGAAGAAGACAGGAGGATGCTTCAGGTGTGGGCAGATGGGGCACCTTCAAAGGAACTGTCCGAGGAATGGTCCGAGACCCCAGTTCCAACCGCAGCAGCAGCCACCAATGGCGAATGCACCTCAAGGGATTCTGAACCGTCCGCCTGCTCAGGGACGAGTATATGCTGTGGCGCGCAAGGATGCTGAAAATGCGCCAGGGGTGATCACAGGTACCGTTCTCTCTGTGGTCATACCGCCTATGCCTTGTTTGATCCTGGTGCATCCCATTCGTTCTTATCTGCACGTTTTGCTGGTTGGCTGGAATAGAAACTAGACCATTAGATATGTATTGCATGTGGCCACCCCATTGAAGGATAGAGTAGTTGTTATGTTGGGATGTAAGGGGTGCGAGATAGCCTTGGGAGATAGAATTGAGAGGATTGACTTAGCTATCCTACCCATGTATGATTTCGACGTAATTGTCGGCATGGATTGGTTGGTTAGACATGGAGCAGTTATTGACTGCAGTAGGAGTACTATAAGGCTGAACCCAGTAGATGGGCCTGGGTATGAGTTTAAAGGAAATCGAGGTGGGACCTCAATTCCTTGGATTTCTGCGCTAGAAGCACCAAGCTGATGGATCAAGGTTGCCTAGGATTCCTAGCATCAGTGACGATTCGTCTGTCCCCGAAGTGAAGTTGGAAGAGGTGCCTATGGTAAGGGAATACCCCGATGTGTTTCCTCAGGAACTGCCTGGCTTGCCACCAGAGCGTGAAGTGGAGTTTGTAATTGAGTTGGCACCTGGGACTGAGCCAATCTCAAAAGCACCGTATAGGATGGCACTATCTGAATTGAAAGAGCTAAAGTGCAGATGCAAGAGCTACTGGATAAAGGATTTATCCGCCCCAGTGCTTCGCCATGGGGAGCTCCGGTGCTGTTCGTTAAGAAAAAGGACGGATCACTCAGCTGTGTATAGATTACAGGCAGCTGAACCAAGTGACGATCAAGAACAAGTATCCTTTGCCGAGGATAGATGATCTGTTTGATCAGCTGGAAGGAGCGTGCGTATTCTCCAAGATAGACCTAAGGACAGGTTATCACCAGCTAAGGATCAAAAGGAGGATATCCCGAAGACTGCCTTTAGGACGAGATATGGGCATTACGAGTTCACTGTCATGCCATTTGGATTGACAAATGCCCCAGCTGCATTCATGGATATGATGAACAGGGTGTTCAAGGAGTTCTTGGATCGATTCGTGATAGTCTTCATCGACGACATCCTGGTGTACTCGAAGAATGCTGAAGACCACGAAGAACACTTGAGGATTGTTCTGCAGACCTTAAGGGAGCACTCACTGTATGCGAAGTTTAGTAAGTGTGAGTTCTGGCTGAGCAGAGTGGCGTTCCTTGGACACATTGTATCGGAGAAGGGATATCAGTAGATCCAGCTAAGATCGAAGCTGTCGAGAAAAGTGGCCGAGGCCAACAACCGTGACTGAAATAAGAAGCTTCCTTGGATTGGCTGGTTATTACAGACGCTTCGTGGAAAGGTTCTCCGCGATAGCCGCTCCGATGACAAAACTGTTAAAGAAGGAGTCGAAGTTTGAATGGAATGCAAAGTGCGAGGAGAGCTTTCAGGAGCTAAAGATCGACTGACTTCCGCACCCGTGTTGACCATCCCATCCGGACCAGGAGGATTTGAAATTTACAGCGATGCGTCGCTAAGAGGTCTAGGATGTGTCTTGATGCAACATGGACGTGTAGTAGCGTATGCATCTCGACAGTTGAGGCCCGCATGAGATGAATTATCCGACGCATGATTTGGAGCTGGCAGCCATAGTGTTCGCATTGAAGATTTGGAGGCATTATCTGGTGGGAGAAAAGTTCCAGATATTCACAGATCACCAGAGTCTGAAGTATCTGTTTTCGCAGAAGGAATTAAACATGAGACAGCGTCGATGGATGGAGTTGCTGAAAGACTATGATTGTGATATCCTTATACCATCCAGGAAGGCGATAGGTGGCGGATGCTCTGAGCAGAAAGTCGAGCATCGCGCATATGATGGTTAAAGAATGGACGTTTCTTGTGCAAATCAGAGACTCTGAGTTTCAATGCTTGAGGTAGGAATCCTCTCGAGCTTAATGGCCTACGCTTACGATTGAACTCGAGCATCATTGAGGGTTAAAGAGTTGCAAACTACGGACCCATACTTCAGAAGATTGTGACGATGGATTCAGAGGAAAGATGATTTCAAGGTGATGAAGACGGATAGTGAAGTTTAGAGGACGCCTGTGTGTGCCAACGACGAAGAGTTGAACGGATAAAGAATTCTATCAGAGGCACGACATGGAGTAACTAA
>JAGVVM010023694.1:0-12942 GCA_019149425.1 Psidium friedrichsthalianum | reverse complement strand
CAAGTGTATTAACGAAGGCATTTCCATTCATTTAGAAATTTCCGACAGACTGGCGAATTTTCAGACTGTCCACACCAAGGATGTCATGGCTTAGGAACCCAAATTGGGCCTAAATAGGCTAATTTGGACTTAATGTTACCTTAACAAATGGGCTTGGCCTCATCGAAATTATTTAATTAAATGGCTTAATAATGACCTTGGAACTTAAAATTGAGGCCCATGTTGTATATGGGCCTAGGAATTGAATTGGGCCAAATAGCCTTAATGGGCCTTCTATGCTTACTTTAATATTTGGGCTGGCCTACACGAAAATTACTAATATTGGGCCTCGAATTTATTTAATCATTACAAGTAAATCTTGGGCTTATGAATGGTTAATGGGCCTTGAAACCAAATGGGCCAACTTAATTAAATAGGCCCAACTTGCTAATGGGCCTAACTCCCTTGTTGGACTTAACATATCTTAATGGACCTGACTGACCTTGGTGGCCTACACCCTGATGGGCTTAACTTAGCTGATGCCGTTCTAGAGGGAGAGCAGTAAGGCCATAACTACGTGGGGTACCCAAATTGAACCCAGTGGACGGTGAAACTTTGTGCAGGGTACTAGTCTACCTTGTGATTAACCGATGAGTATGGGTTTGGCTGGACTGATTGTCAAATTGTTATGATGGTATGCTTCATTGCTTGTGAGTCTATACAAATGCCTGCTCTGTGATCGATGCCATGTGAAATGGTCTGCGCATCATGTATTGTGAGCATGGCATGCGTCACCTGAGGTGTGACATGTTGATGACCCTTGAGCATTGATACGCGGGAAATGGAGGATAATGGGTGTCCACGTAAAGGCGTAACAAACACATTAAGGGCTTGTCGATTGGCACTGTTGGATGAGCCCTGATGGGAATTGGAGCTGATAAGCGAGCACGATGCCATTGGGATCACTTGTGACGAACGTGAAATCATGCATCTGTCTTGCCACATGTGTCTGTCTTGACTGTGCTTGCCCGTTCATTTTTCATATACGTGATGTATATACTTGCGCATCTGGTTATTCCTGCTTTGGGGTGTGGGTACTGTGACAGTCTGAAAATTCGACCCATTTGTCGAATTCTAATGAATGGAAAATGCTTCGTTATACACTCTGTCGACGCTCACTCAGGATTAGCTACCCTGGAAGATGCTTTAGCTCCCTGAGGAACCAACCGAAGGGGAAAGGCTATCTGGAATTTTTCCCAATCAGCCGCCCGTTGGCCTGAGACTGAGACAGAGTCGGTATTTAATGAAATTGACCACAAAATGAAATCCGACAATGGACAATCGAATCAGTAGGATAAACACAATGAAGAAATGAATTCAGTTTCAGAAATGTCGTCTGAAGGTCAGACAGCCGGTGCACGTCGAGAAGCAAGACGTGAATGAAAATTACCGAAATGCCCCCGGTAAATGCTCAGACCTTAGAATGAGACTAATTAGGATTTTTGAGAGTAGATTCGATAGACCGACACCAAACCCAGTCCAAATTCGTTCGCGCTCGGGACCCGATCGGTGCATTTGGCACGCAAATCGAGGCAAGTCAAATCAGATGTCACATCAATCAGATGTCACATCAATCAATCAATCAATCAATCCATCATGGCACAATTTCCAAGGTTGTCAATCAATCACATCAAGTCACATCAAATGTCAATTACCCCATTACCTAACCCCACTTACCTCATTATTTAATTTTTCATTATAATCTCTCCCATCTCTCTCCTCCTCCCTCATTTGTTTCGGCCACCACCCCCTCTCCCTCTCTCCCGACGTCCTCTCTCCCTCTCGCTCCCTCACGTCCGTCGGCCGCCCGTGAGCACCGTCCGCCGCCGACCGCCACCGTCCGCCCTCCCTCCGGCCTCCTCCGTCGTGGTAAGCTCCCTCGCCCTTTTCCTCTCTTTCCGTGGCTTGAAGGCCACCCTTGAACCGTGACCCAACCTCACTCTCTCCTCCCCTCTCGTTTTCGTCAGCCCGTAAGCGCCGTCCGTCCGCCCGCCCGTGAGCCGCCTTCGCCGGCGCCGTCACCACCATCCCCCACCGTCGCCATCACCGACCCCATCTTGGTTGGTGAGTCCTCTAGCCCCTTCTCCTCTTCATTTGGCCTTGAATGAGCCCCAACTCTCACGTCGCTCTCTCTCTCCTCGGCCGACCCTGCCGCCCGAACGCCGATCTCCGTCCGCGCCCCCGCCCGCTTCCAGCCGCCTCCCGTCCGCCCCTCCGGTAAGCAACCCTCTAATCCTAGTTTAGGCTAGTATGTATATGAGTGGATGATGGTGCATTAGTAGCTAATCAAGTGATTAGAGTGTAATGTGGATGATTAAGCTAGTTGGGCTTTGAACTAATGTTGCTAACTTATGGGCCGAACGTGTGGGTTACTTGGAGAGAGAGATTGGGCCTTGAAACTTAAGCTAATGGGCTGAAATTAGTGTAATAGCGTGTGGACTAATGGGCCTAAGGTTTATAATGGGCTCGGGATTCTAAATTTAAGCTATTTGGGCCTAAATGAACCTAATTGGACCTAATTGGACTAATGGGCTCATAATGGACGAAAATTACTTTGAATGGGCCCAAATAATAGTTGGAAACATTAAAAGAGGAAGCCCATTAATGTACATGGGCCTAAAATGACTAATTGGGCCTAAAATGGGCTAAATGGGCTTAATTGGTTAACTCTTAAAAATGGGCTTGGGCCCTACACGAAATTAATTCTAATTGGGCCTTAACTTTATAATGGGCTCAACTTTAATTAATGGGCCTTAGAATCTAAATGGGCCTTACTAATTTTAATTAGCCCAACCTAATCTAATGGGCCTAACCTACTTCATTCAACCTTGAACCTTAGTGGGCCCAGCTTGACTAATGGGCTTTAAACTTATAATGGGCCGACTTACCTTAATGAACTTAATTACCTTTGAGGGCCTTGGGCCTTGGTTCGGGCTTTAGGCCCATTTGAACTTGAATCCTATAATTGGGCCTTAAACCAACTTAGCTTAATTCACTACACCGAGGGGTTGTAAAACACTGAATCACTAGTCATGGGTTATTAACTCCAGGGGACTAGCATGGGTGTTTGGGCTTAGGCCGAGTGATCAGATTGGCTAGATGAGAGTCCAATTGTTATGGGTCTGACCCGAGGATCAATGAGTGATATCCTATCATATCTGTCTGACTGAGAAATTGTGCGTGGGCCCTTGGATTCTCTTATGGCTTGACTTGTTGTGCACGTGAGGGTGTGGTAGTTGCTTGATGCGTTCTATACTTGTGCATATATGCCATATCATGCATGCTCTATGTTTGATTTGCTGATTGCAATCCCGTGGCCCCGCATACATTGAGAGCATGGCATGAGTCACCGGAGCTGTGACGCGAGAATGTGCCCAGAGGGGAAGTGGAGAGAAAAGGGAGACCAATGTAAGGCGTTTGAGACGCATTGTGGTAATTGCCGTATGGCACTGTTGGGTGAGCCCTGATGGGATTTGGAGTGACAGATGGGCATGGTCTATTGGGACCCGTTATGGCCGGTTGAGGCCTGAGTATGATCCATTGGGATCCGACATGGCCGGTTGAGGCCTGTAGCATTGCATATGGCATCTGATTGACATCTTGTGCCCGTCTGTATGATATGATCTGTGTTGTGATAATTTGTACGCGTGTTAGCCATGTTGGGGGTCTGGTGCCGAGGGGACTGAGAGTGTCTGAACCCTGGACCGTGAACCTAGTCCATTGGATAGGACCGACCCTACTAGTATACGCTATCCTACGTTAGGATTAGTGGTGAGCTTATTGAGTTTCGACTCATGGGCGGTGGTTGCCCTTCTTTTACAGATCCAGGTCACCCATGATGGCTGCACCGCCGATGCTTTTTGGACTGCCAGTGCAGATGGACACCGAGATTACCCTCCATTTTGATATGCACGCCACTCTGTGGCATAGGCATGTGACCACCGTGTTAGTAGATCAGGGTGGACCTTATCTTGTACCCCATAGATACGAGGCCTGGTTTAGAGAGGGCCTGTATGGCTTCGAGGGACCTCAGAGAGACTCCCCGATCCCCATGGAGGACGACCCGATCTTGCTGCAGCCAGCCGAGTAGGTGGCGAGGTGGTCGACCCCGACCCATTGCAGGAGATGCCGTCCCCAGGACGATCCGAGATCGATGGTCACGAGGAGGGTGACGATGGACACGACGAGGAGGATCCAGAGGAGGACCCAGAGGAGGACCCCGAGGAGGATCCCGAGGAGGAGTTCGAGATGGACTGAGTCTGCTGTACTGGTCTAGTTTTTGGAGAGAGCGTAGATAGCTTGACCATAGTGAGGTTTTCTTTTGGGAGTCTGTATCTAACGCTCTATATATATATATATGATGTTGTATTATCTTTTGTAAAAGTGTTCTTGTCCTTTCTCGCTACCCTATGCTTATGTATGTATGCATGTGTAGAAGGCACGCTTCCGCAGGTTTTAGATTGTTGTCGTTTCGCGCTAGCGTCGCTTGGCCGCGATGAGCATCCTGGGCCGTCGCTACTCGTAGGCCAGGCGTACGCAGGGATTCGTCGACGTATGAACAGGGGTGTCGCGTGCTCGATTGGGGTTCGGGGCGTGACATCCCCGTTCGAAGTGGTATCAGAGCAAGGTCAGCTCGATACGAGACCATTCGAGGATCTGGAGTGATAAGGCTGATGAATTTGGGGTAGTTAGATAGAAAGACCCTAGACCTAGGAATTAGGAAGGGTAGGATGCATGAATTGATTGGCGCATGTGTTTGCAGAGTTAGATGGTTAGTCTAGCGTAGCTATAGACTGTGATGTTTGAACTAATTGCAGATGCGTCAGGACCTGAGGTAAGGTTCTAAAGCATAGCCCCATGAGTTGGGTGCTTGAGTGCTGATTGCTGATTGATTAGTTCTGTTAGTATGCTTGTGTTTGTATGCCTAGTCGGCTGTTGCGCGCTGCTTGACCATCATGCATTGCACGATTTCTGCATTAAAGGAAAAATGGTTTAAAATGAAGTTGATTTAAAATAAAGATTCGAGGTTTGAAAAGGCATGCATCATATTTTATTGGGTTGGGTAACCGTCAGCCTGGTATGGGACAGGTCTGACGGGACGTCTAAAAACTGCAATGAAGCGTGGTATGGGACACGTGGAGTGGGATTCTCTCTGGCTGTGGGTAACTTAGGACAACTGTTCGCACCAAGAAATGAGGAGGGCGGGGAGTGGTCGCCGGGGCAGAGACCCGATCAAGGAGCGGCTCCTGACAGGCTTCTAGTTGAGGTGGCGAACAGAGTGGCCTAGGTTGTGCATTGTCAGGGTGAGTCTAGGTGTCTTCCTAGTCCAATTGCATTTAAAAGCTGCAGCGAACTTTCCATGCATATTCATGTCAGTAGACGCGACAGTAGGCGAAAGCTTGATTGATAGTCATAGGGATTCAAATTCCTAAATGGAATTTTATTGGATTAGGTGAGAGTGATTAGCAAGGATGAGCAATAGGGGCAGAAGACCCAGTGCCGCTGCATCGAGTTCAAGGGCTCCTGCGCCTGAAGGAGACCCGAGGATAGAAGAAATGATGAGGGTGTTGACAGAAGTGAGTAATCTGATGGGTAGGCAAGCTGCTGAGAGAGCTGCCACTGTTGCCCAAGCAGCTGAGGCCGCCTTGGCCGCTGCAAATGGAGCCCATGGGGGCAATGGGCATGGCAATGGAGGACGTCAGACCCATCACATAGTGGAGCAGTTCTTGAAGCTACAACCCTCAAAATTTGATGGCACTGGAGGACCTGAAGTAGCTGCCTCGTGGATCGAGCAGCTGGAGAAGGCATTCACAGTGCTTGGATGCACGGATGAAGAGAAGGTCTCACTGGCGACCTATCAGCTCCAGAGCACCGCAGATGACTGGTGGAAGGCCACCCGTGGACGAGTCTTTCCTGATGGCATGAGGCCGAACTGGGCTGCTTTCTGTGCAGCATTCAATGGGAAGTACTTCTCGGAAGCCGCCCAAGAGCGAAAGATGGAGGAGTTTATAAGGCTCCGTCAGGGGCAAATGACTGTTGATCAGTATGAGGGCGAGTTCGCCAGATTGTCTAAGTTCGCTCGAAGGCTGATAGAGGACCCGTGGGATAAAGCAAGAAGATTCAGAGAAGGTCTGAGGCCCGAGCTGAAGAGCATGATAATTGCCACTGGGCTGAGGGACTATAATGAGATCTATGAACGAGCCCTGGCGATAGAACGGGATCTACAAGAGAAGGCTGCCGCATCTGGATCGCGGTTCATGCCGAATAGGAACTTCAGAGATTTCGGCAAGAGGCCGATGAAAGACAACCGCAGGTTCGTCCCACCTGCGAGGAAGACTTTGGGAAAGCCGCCTTTTGCTGGAAATCAGAACTGCCGTGACTGTGGCAGGAGGCATGGGAACAACCCCTGTCCGAAGAAGACAGGAGGATGCTTCAGGTGTGGGCAGATGGGGCACCTTCAAAGGAACTGTCCGAGGAATGGTCCGAGACCCCAGTTCCAACCGCAGCAGCAGCCACCAATGGCGAATGCACCTCAAGGGATTCTGAACCGTCCGCCTGCTCAGGGACGAGTATATGCTGTGGCGCGCAAGGATGCTGAGAATGCGCCAGGGGTGATCACAGGTACCGTTTCTCTCTGTGGTCATACCGCCTATGCCTTGTTTGATCCTGGTGCATCCCATTCGTTCTTATCTGCACGTTTTGCTGAGTTGGCTGGAATAGAAACTAGACCATTGGATAATGTATTGCATGTGGCCACCCCATTGAAGGATAGAGTAGTTGTTATGTTGGGATGTAAGGGGTGTGAGATAGCTTGGGAGATAGAATTGAGAGGATTGACTTAGCTGTCCTGCCCATGTATGATTTCGACGTAATTGTTGGCATGGATTGGTTGGTTAGACATGGAGCAGTTATTGACTGCAGTAGGAGTACTATAAGGCTGAACCCAGTAGATGGGCCTGAGTATGAGTTTAAAGGAAATCGAGGTGGAACCTCAATTCCTTGGATTTCTGCACTAGAAGCAACCAAGCTGATGGATCAGGGTTGCCTAGGATTCTTGGCATCAGTAACGGATTCGTCGGCTCAAGAAGTGAAGTTGGAGGAGGTGCCTATAGTAAGGGAATACCCCGATGTGTTTCCTCAAGAATTGCCTGGCTTGCCACCAGAGCGTGAAGTGGAGTTTGTAATTGAGTTGGCACCTGGAACTGAGCCAATCTCAAAAGCACCGTATAGGATGGCACTATCTGAACTAAAGGAGCTGAAGGTGCAGATGCAAGAGCTACTGGATAAAGGATTTATCCGCCCCAGTGCTTCGCCATGGGGAGCTCCGGTGCTGTTCGTTAAGAAAAAGGACGGATCACTAAGGCTGTGTATAGATTACAGGCAGCTGAACCAAGTGACGATCAAGAACAAGTATCCTTTGCCGAGGATAGATGATCTGTTTGATCAGCTGGAAGGAGCGTGCGTATTCTCCAAGATAGACCTAAGGACAGGTTATCACCAGCTAAGGATCAAGAAGGAGGATATCCCGAAGACTGCCTTTAGGACGAGATATGGGCATTACGAGTTCACTGTCATGCCATTTGGATTGACAAATGCCCCAGCTGCATTCATGGATATGATGAACAGAGTGTTCAAGGAGTTCTTGGATCGATTCGTGATAGTCTTCATCGACGACATCCTGGTGTACTCGAAGAATGCTGAAGACCACGAAGAACACTTGAGGATTGTTCTGCAGACCTTAAGGGAGCACTCACTGTATGCGAAGTTTAGTAAGTGTGAGTTCTGGCTGAGCAGAGTGGCGTTCCTTGGACACATTGTATCGGGAGAAGGGATATCAGTAGATCCAGCTAAGATCGAAGCTGTAGAGAAGTGGCCGAGGCCAACGACCGTGACTGAGGTGCGAAGCTTCCTTGGATTGGCTGGCTATTACAGACGCTTCGTGGAAAGGTTCTCCGCGATAGCCGCTCCGATGACAAGACTGTTGAAGAAGGAGTCGAAGTTTGAATGGAATGCAAAGTGCGAGGAAAGCTTTCAGGAGCTGAAGGATCGACTGACTTCCGCACCAGTGTTGACCATCCCATCCGGACCAGGAGGATTTGAAATTTACAGCGATGCGTCGCTAAGAGGTCTAGGATGTGTCTTGATGCAACATGGACGAGTAGTAGCGTATGCATCTCGACAGTTGAGGCCGCATGAGATGAATTATCCGACGCATGACTTGGAGCTGGCAGCCATAGTGTTCGCATTGAAGATTTGGAGGCATTATCTGGTGGGAGAAAAGTTCCAGATATACACAGATCACCAGAGTCTGAAGTATCTGTTTTCGCAGAAGGAATTAAACATGAGACAGCGTCGATGGATGGAGTTGCTGAAAGACTATGATTGTGATATCCTATACCATCCAGGAAAGGCGAATAAGGTGGCGGATGCTCTGAGCCGAAAGTCGAGCATCGCGCATATGATGGTTAAGGAATGGACGTTGCTGGAGGAAATCAGAGACTCTGAGTTCAAGGTTGAGGTAGGAAGCCTCTCGAGCTTAATGGCCACGCTACAGATTGAACCCGAGATTCAATTGAGGGTTAAAGAGTTGCAGACTACGGACCCAGATATTCAGAAGATTGTGACGATGGATGCAGAAGAGAGGAAAGATGATTTCAAGGTGACTGAAGACGGGATAGTGAAGTTTAGAGGACGCCTGTGTGTGCCAAACGACGAAGAGTTGAAGGAAAGAATTCTATCAGAGGCACACAGGAGTAACTACAGTATCCACCCAGGAAGCACGAAGATGTACCAGAACCTGCGTCAGCACTACTGGTGGAATGGAATGAAGGTGGATGTGGCTAAGCATGTAGCCAAGTGCCTGACATGCCAGCAGGTGAAGGCGCAACACTGCAAGCCTGGAGGACTGTTGCAACCTTTGGAAATCCCAGAGTGGAAATGGGAGCACATCACCATGGATTTCGTGACAGGACTGCCAAGGAGTCAGAGAGGAAACGACTCAATCTGGGTGATAGTGGACCGACTGACCAAGTCCGCACATTTCATTGCAGTGCGAAAGGATTCTACATTGGAGAAGTTGGCTGAATTGTATGTGAGACAGATTGTGAGACTGCATGGAGTGCCAGTAAGCATTGTGTCGGATAGGGATCCCCGCTTCACCGCCACATTCTGGAAAAGTCTGCAGGGTGCTCTTGGAACAGAGCTGAGGTTCAGTACAGCCTACCACCCTCAGACTGATGGACAGTCAGAAAGGACTATACAGACTCTGGAGGATATGCTGAGGGCT
The DNA here is from genome assembly GCA_019149425.1 of Psidium friedrichsthalianum. Classification (NCBI taxonomy): domain Eukaryota; kingdom Viridiplantae; phylum Streptophyta; class Magnoliopsida; order Myrtales; family Myrtaceae; genus Psidium; species Psidium friedrichsthalianum. The sequence continues at coordinate 3,617 of JAGVVM010023694.1, read as the reverse complement.
TGTGTAATTGATTTCAAAGGAGGTTGGGAAGAGCAGTTACACCTAGTGGAATTCGCCTACAACAACAGCTACCAGCAAAGCATCCAGATGGCACCATTTGAAGCATTGTATGGGAGGGCCTGCAGGACGCCAATTTGTTGGGACGAAGTTGGCGAGAAAAGTATAACAGGCCCAGAATTGGTGCAACAATCAGTAGAGGCAGTCAAGGTGATCAAGGACAGACTGAGGACCGCCCAGAGTAGACAGAAGAGCTATGCAGACAAGAGACGTAAGCCATTGGAATTCAAGTTGGAGATCATGTCTTTCTGAAGGTGTCGCCGATGCGAGGATTATCTCGGTTTGGCAAGAAAGGGAAGCTGAGTCCCAGATTCGTTGGGCCATTCGAGATATTGGAGAAGATCGGGACACTGGCTTATCGTCTGGCACTGCCGCCGAACTTGTCGCAGATTCACAACGTATTTCATGTATCGATGCTGAGGAAGTATGAGCCGGACCCTGGCCATATACTCGATCATGAAGTCATTGAAATGGATGACCGCGTCTCCTACGTGGAAAGGCCAGTTAGGATTGAAGATCGCAAGGAGCAAGTGCTCAGGAACAAGACGATTCCATTGGTCAAGGTCATCTGGGAACACCATGGAACCGAAGGAGCCACGTGGGAAAGTGAAGACGAGATGAAGAAGAAATACCCGCACCTGTTTGAATAGCCCTATGTAATTTTGGTTTTGGAGTAGAACATGTAGATGTAAATTTCGAGGACGAAATTTTTATAAGAAGGGAAGAATTGTGACAGTCTGAAAATTCGACCCAATTGTCAGAATTTCTAAATGAATGGAAACACTTCATTAATACACTCTAGTCGACGCTCACTCAGGATTAGCTACCCTGAGCTGACCAACCGAAGGGGAAAGGCTATCTGGGAATTTTTCCCAATCAGCCGCCCGTTGGCTTGAGACTGAGACAGGGTCGGTATTTAATGAAATTGACCACAAAATGAAATCTGACGATGGACAATCGAATCAGTAAGATAAACACAATGAAGAAATGAAGTCAGTTTCAGAAATGTCGACTGAAGGTCAGACAGCCGGTGCACGTCGAGAAGCAAGACGTGAATGGAAAATTACCGAAATGCCCCCGGTAAATGCTCAGACCTTAGAATGAGACTAATTAGGATTTTTGAGAGTAGAATTCGATAGACCGACACCAAATCCTGTCCAAAATCCGTTCGCGCTCGGGACCCGATCGGTGCATTTGGCACGCAAATCGAGGCAAGTCAAATCAGATGTCACATCAATCAGATGTCACATCAATCAATCAATCAAATCAATCCGTCATGGCACAATTCCAAGTCAATCAATCACATCAAGTCACATCAATGTCCTAACCCCATTACCTAACCCCACTATAATTTATTTGAATTAACCATTATAATCTATTCTCTCTCTCTCCTCTCATTCGGCCACTCTCTCTCTCCTCCTCTCTCTCCCGATCTCTCTCTCTCGGCCTCTCCCTCCCGTTCGCCCGCCGCCGGAGCCGCCGTCCGCCACCGTCCGTCGTCGCCGTCGCCTTGCCACTCCTCGGTAAGCCCCTAAACCTCTTCCCCTCTTGTTTTCGTGGCATTGAGTCCCCACCAGACCTCTCACCCTCTTTCCTCTCGGCCAGCCCGTCCGCCGCCCCCGTCGTCGTCGCCGTCGCGTCGTCACCCGGCCACCGTCCCCGATCACCACCCCTCGCCTTGGTAAGTCCCCTTGGCCTTTGTCCTTCTTTTCGTGGCCATGGAGGTCACTCAAGCCCGAACTCACCTCATTCTCTTCTCTCTCTCTCGGCTAGTCCCGCCGTGAGCTCCGCCGGCCGCCGTCCGCCCGTCCCGCCGCCATCCCGCCGTGTCAGCCCCCCACGGTAAGCAACCCACTAATCTTGACTTAGGCTAGTGTATGCTTATGTGGTTGGTTGGATTAGTTGCTAATCATGGTGATTTGTGGGTAATATGTGTAATTTGGTCTAATTGGGCTTAGGCCATTCGGATGCTAGTGGGCCGTGTGTGGGCCTGTGAGAGAGAGATTGGGCCTTGAAACTATGTTAATGGGCTGGAATTAGTGATGTGGGCGTGAGAATGTGGGCCTAAGGGTTATAATGGGCTTGGGTTCTAATTCAACTAATTGGGCCTAAACTAAACTAATTGGGCCAATTAGAATCATGGGCCTATTTGGACGAAAATGGGTATTAATGGGCCCAAATCATAAATTAGAATATTAAATTATGAGGCCCATTAATGTACATGGGCCTGGAATGGCTAAATGGGCCTAAAATGGGCTATTTGGGCTTAATGGACTAATCTTTGAAAATGGGCTTGGGCCCTACACGAAAATTTAATAATGGGCCTTAATTTCATAATGGGCTTAAGAATTAATTAATGGGCCTTAGTTTATAATAGGGCCCAACTTACTTTACTAAGCCCAACTAGGTTTAATGGGCCTAACCCACTACACTAAACCTTGAATCCTATTAGGCCCAACTTGACTAATGGGCTTGGAACTCTATAATGGGCCGACTTACCTTAGTGGACTTGATTACCTTTGTGGGCCTTGGGCCTTGGATCGGGCTTTAGGCCCATTTGATCTTGAATTCTCTAATTGGGCCTTAAGCCAAGCTTGCTTAATTCGACTACACCCAGGGGATGGTTAATCGTTAAATCATTAGTCGTGGGATCCTAACTCCCAGGGGGACTAACCTGAGTGAATGGGCTTAGGCCGAGATATCGAATCCGCTAAGATGAGGGTCCAATGGTTATGGGTCTGACCCGAGAATTAATATGTGATATCCTATCGAACCCGTCTGGCTAAGAAATTGTGCGTGGGCCCTTGGATTCTCTTATGGCTTGACTTGTTGTGCACGTGAGGGTGTGGTGGTTTCTTGATGCGTTCTATACTTGTGCATATATGCCATTCATGCATGCTCTATGTTTGATTTGCTGATTGCAATCCCGTGGCCCCGCATACATTGAGAGCATGGCATGAGTCACCGGAGCTGTGACGCGAGAATGTGCCCAGGGGAAGTGGAGAGAAAAGGGAGACCAATGTAAGGCGTGAGACGCATTGTGGTAATTGCCGTATGGCTGAGAATGAGCCTGATGGGAATTGGAGCGATAGACGGGCATGTTCCATTGGGAGCCGATATGGCCGACTGAGGCCTGATTCATTGCATATGACATTGTGATTGACTGCTGTTATTGCCTGTCTTTATCCCTTGGGAATCGTATCGATATACCTGCCTATTTAATATTCGTGTTGAGGTTGATAGTACCGAGGAAAAGAGAGTGACTGAGCCCTAAGACCGTGAACCTAGTCCCCTGGATAGGACCGACCCCGCTAGTATGCGCTATCCTACGTTAGGATTAGTGGTGAGCTTGCTGAGTTTCGACTCACGGGCGGTGGTTGCCCTTCTTTTACAGATCCAGGTCACCCATGATGGCTTTGCACCGCCGATATGCTTTTGGGACTACCAGTACAGATGGACACCGAGATCACCCTCCATTTTGATATGCCACGCCATCTGTGGTCCATAGGCATGTGAATTACAGTTTTATAGATCAGGGTGGACGCTTATCTTGATACCCC
>JAGVVM010023692.1:0-11633 GCA_019149425.1 Psidium friedrichsthalianum | reverse complement strand
AACCAAATTGAACCTAAATTTTGACAATGCAGATGATGAATGAATTTTTTGGTGGGGTTTTAATCCCATTTTCTATGCAGATGAAATGATGCATGATATGCAGAACTATAAATAACATGTGTCAAGACTTCTATACTTCAAGGAAATGGATTAGAGAACCTGCACATGGACCGCATATGAAATACCTGTTTCACCAGATACCTCATAATGCTGATGATTCCCTTGATTTTCAAGCTTCTTCTTGTGGTGTTGAGGATCTCAAGGTACTGTGGCCTGTTTGTTATCTGTAGTTTCCTACAAATGCGAAACAGCGCGCGATATGATTGAAATAATGTGCTTGAGTTGTGGTTCAAGCTGCACCATTTTGTCTCTTGGGACTACCATAGGCCACCATGAGTCGGTAGAGGTAGGTCAAGATCAAAAGAGCATGTCGATTGTGATTGACAAAGATAGTGGTTAAGAACACGAGAGCAGGTCGATCGTGAACTGATAAACATCTCATAAGAGTAGGTCGATCATGAGTTAGATAGAGGTAAGTCAAGATCACAAGAGCATGTCGATTGTGATTTGACAAAGATCAAGAGCACGAGAGCAGGTCGATCGTGAACTGATGAATATCTCATGAGAGCAGGTCGATCATGAGTTGAATAGAGGTAAGTCAAGATTACAAGAGCATGTCGATTGTGATTTGACAAAGATCAAGAGCACGAGAGCAGGTCGATCGTGAACTGATGAATATCCCATGAGAGCAGGTCGATCATGAGTTGAATAAAGGTATCACGAGAGCAGATCGATCGTGAACTGAGTAAAGGTAAAAGACACGAGAGCAGGTCAATTGCGAACTGATGAGTATCTCATGAGAGCAGGTCGATCATGAGTTGAATAAAGGTATCACGAGAGTAGATCGATCGTGAGCCAAATGAAGGTCAGAGACATGAGAGCAGGTTAATCGTGAACTAATGAATATCTCGTGAGAGCAGGTCGATCATGAATTGGATGAAGGTATCACGAGAGCATGTCAATCATGGGATTGATGAATATTTCATGAGAGCAGGTCGATCATGCGTTGGATAAGGGTATCACGGGAGCAGGTCAATCGTGAACCAAATAAAGATAGAGACACGAGAGCTGGTCGATCGTGAAACTGATGAATATCTCATGAGAGCAGGTCGATCATGAGTTGAATAAAGGTATCACGAGAGTAGATCGATCGTGAACCAAATAAAAATCAAAGACACGAGAGCAGGTCAATCGTGAACTGATGAATATCTCATGAGAGCAGGTCGATCATGAGTGAATAAAGGTATCACGAGAGCAGGTCGATCGTGAACCAAGTAAAAATTAAGGACATTAGTCGAAAGGATCCAGAAAACTTATCTGGGTCTTCTGAGTTAATGATGAAGGTATAGACATGCTAACTGTGTCATGCCTGCTTATTCACTGAATGACCGTATGTGCCACACTTGATTCGAGCACCCTGACAATCATCAGAATTCATTATCTTCAAAGGTTCAGGTTGGAAGATCTACTTACCTGAGGAATTGGATGGAACACCTGACGGCTTCTCAGTAACTAGGCTCATTCATTCAATAACCGTCGAATGAATTTCGAGACCTCGAAAGGTAACTCGAACATCGGGAACGTGTTACCTGTCAGGCAGTGTCAAAGGTAATATGTGCAAACACTTTCATCAATGAGTTCATCGGTTCATGCAAAACTATTCAGTTAAGTTTGCAAAGATTAGAAGCAATCTGTGTAATAACTCATGATGCAATCAATCAAAATGTGGATCATGCATAACTATTCTGTCAAGCTTGCATTACCAATTCTGTTCAAGGAGGTTATCGTAGTATGAACACCTCGAATGTAATCTGAATGGGGGACTTCAGTCCGAAAGGGCTTTCTCTCACTCTCAAGAAATGCTGTTTATCCTGATTGCAGGATTGAAAAGGAATCACTCAATCTTACCACTATCGCATTTAGCAAGGGTCTGAGTAATCTCGCAATTGGTACGATCAAGCCGATCTGGAGGTCTTGATTAGGACCATGATGTAGGCTGGGTCAAAGGCTTACCAAAGGGGACTCTTTTGAGCCAAGGCTATTGACAAAGAAGTCTTTATCATCTGTTCCAGGTTTACAAGTCAAGAACCCTGCAAAATGAGAGAGAAATAATCTTGCTCGTACCTTTTCGAGCGATGCTTAAAATCATTCAACCCTACGTTAAGTCAAGCGCCTTAATCAGAAAAGGCTTTTCACGGGTTGTAACGTAGGTTAGGATTGGGGACCAAGAAGTAAAAAGGCTTATTTTGGCCCAGAAAATATATGAGGTGGGTTGAGTTGGTGATCATTGCATCTTTGTCACAAGTCTCGGCCTTCAAGTACAGTCCTCAAAGAAATACCATCATTGTCTGAGGATGATATCTACTTCTGCTGGTACCATTGTCGCTTTCGAACGGTGTAAGCTTCAACCGTATATTTTACAATCTGACTCCTTTAATGAATTTTCTCTTACAATCAGATCCCATTAGGGATTTACCGAAGGAGATGGTATGCCTTCACTGAGTTTTCAAAGGCATTCACAAATAAATATTGACTCGAATGGGCATTGCCTTGCTTTTGATGGCACTTTGCTTTTTCATGCCCCAGACTGGCTCTTTTCTCCTTCTCTTCTTCTTTTTTTTTTTTTAGAAAATGAATTTTCGAAGATTGTACCGTTATGCACATGCACATCAAAAAATCATACTTGAAGAGTTGACTTGGGAACTTTATGTAAATCCACTTCTTCTGAGTTCTTCTGCTTTGAGGTGGCACCGTCTTCATCTCGGAATGGGCAATGATCACCAATGGAGTTTTAAGAAACGAATATGCCGGCTCAATTGGGCGATACAAAGGATAAAAGTGTATCGGATAGAGAAATGAATGCTTTTCGTCATCTTAAGGCACTTGAATCACCGCACGAGGTTGAAAGCAAAGAATCGCTCGAAAAATTATGTTAGTCCGAGCAAGAAAATTTCTAACCATTTACCTCATGCTATTGCTAGGACTGCCTTTATTTAGGCCCGATGTGGGGTGGTTCTCGACAGGGGTTACAAAAATGAAACCGCCGCTCAAATGGGTTGTCTATGGTTACCTGTAGTGTTTGGGGTAGAGAAACGATCGCCTCTTTCCCTTCGGCTATCGTACCTTTTGCGAGAGAACCCATTGCCATGAGGAATGCAAAACCTATTTAACACACGACTCACTGTGGATTAAGATGTAGGATGTGTGTAGAAGTGGCTTGCCTTTCATCATTCTGTCATGCCCCACTCTACACATTCGACGCATAATGTGTAGTTTATACTCCAAGTCAGAATTGGCAAGTAAACATGTAGAAGAGTCAGGCATGAATCATGGCATGTGTAAACATGATGCAGATGTGACAGTTTTTAGCATCACATGTGTTTATAGAATGAGCAAGTTTGCAAGAGAATTCTCAACAATATGGGAATTTGAATTGTCCGTGGACATGTCGGCGGATCAAGCAGATCGAGAGTAAACTCCATAAGCTGAGGAGCGGCTTATTTTTGACCTTGCCCCTGCATAATGAAATGCATGGGTGAAGGAGTCAAGTGAAGATTTGAAGATTTGATGTGTTTGGGCTTGTCAACGTTGACAAACTGTCATGGCCGTCGATCGAATGCTCCTGCAATAACGGAAGCGGAAAGGGTATTCTCGAAATCAAATGAGTTAAAAAGGACATACTCTCCCTTTCAATTCAGGATTTGCCATCACTTTGCCCCATTTCATCGGAATGGATTTCATCGGAATGGATTTCATTGGATGATCGTAATTTTTACCCTTTGGGGTTGCCTCCTTCAACATGTTAAATGCTGGAGTAAATATTTCCTGTAAAAAGGAAAAGAGACGTGTTAACAAGTATTAGAAGGGATAAATTGGAAACGATACTGTTTTACCTTCATCTTGAATGCCTTGCGCGACCCTTCTAGGTTGAATTTCCCTCAAATTTTGTTGGGCACTACGCTATTAGGCAAAGGTCGTGACAAAGTATTAACTTTGATCTCGTTCGTTGAGCATTCTTGTTTCTCTCTGCAAAAGAAATGTGCAAAAATTTGTACTATTTATTTACAATACTTACAATATTCCTCGTCTTGGGGATCGAATTCGGACCGCTTCGGACCACTGTCATTCCCTATGCCAATAGGCCCACGAAGCTGTAGGCCTCTATGGAGGTTTTAATTGTTGATCCTCGAGGCGATGCGGTCTTATTACATTGCATTAGGTGACTTCACATCGCGGTGCTTCTTCATGGTAATTTATAATTTCTGTTAAAAATAGAATAAATCAATTCAGGACTCAAGAATATATGGATAAATTGGAACGATACAGAATTACCATCTTTGAGGTTGCTTTGGTCTTTCGTTCGCATTTTCCTTATTTTGAAACCGTCCATCTAGCGGCAACATCCATGATTTGCCCCAGTTTCGTTCAACAGAGAGGGCTTCGCCTTTGAGTATAACTGTGTTATCGGGACAGCTTATGAATTCCTGAGAACGGAAGGGATTTAACTTAGAGTTGGAGTAATTGAGGGTAAATTGAAACGATACGGAATTACCCTTCGAGCTTGCACCGATTTTTTAGTAGTGATTAATGTTGTCTTCAGTAAAGGATCTGAGCATTTAATGATCGGAAGGAAAATCACTACTCTTGAATTAACGCAAAACATTTATAAAAACTGAAAATATCGCACGCAATAAAACATATGCATTTATTTAGAGTTGGCTCTGTTTCCTTTATAGGGCTCCGCCACGACCAATCAGCTTCATTCTGAATCAGACACGCATTGGACACGTTGAGGGACCCATGACCATTGACTTTGAAGTACAGGCTCCGTATGCACATTACAGCCCTGGTACTTCATCACCATCGATCAGGTTAATGAGAGCAGCGAGTTCCTCATCGATGTTATCTGCTTGGTGACGTATCCCCTCTTCCTCGGGAGGCGTCCATAGTGACCCTATGGGACCAGTCTTCTCACACATTCCTCCAACAAAACTTGATTCTGCTGTGAAGTGATCTAACTCTCCTCTCAAACGGGCGTTTTCGATCCTCATTTGCTGCCTTTCGTCAAGGGTGAGGGGACTATTACAGTCAGGGCAGGTGGCAGCATCAAAAGCTTCACGGTACCTCTGTTTTCTGCCCGAAGTTTTTCATTTCAGCTTTTAGAAGCTCGACCTCATGTCGGTCATGTTGAGTCTTTGCCCGAGTTCGCCTATTTTGAAACCAGAACTTGATCTGCGCAGAATCCAGCCCTAACTCTTGGCTCAGTTGCATTTTTTGCTTGCTATCCGAGATAGGGTGCTCCACGAAGAAATCCTCAAGTCTTTGAATTTGCCTCTCAGTATGGCGCGGGCGACGTTTCTTTTGAGCCTGGTTGTTGTTGTCCCTATCTTTATTGAGATTTTGGACGCCGTTGGCGGAAAGGCCAGGCTTCATGATCTGAACTCCAAGGATGGACTCGAACTCTTCATCTCCCATCTCCAGCAAGTGACGATAGCTAGTGTTGGGTTGAGACATCCTTGATCGGCTACTTCTCTCAAGGTTTGCTAATCTCCCTTGCGCTTTCGTTCTCTTTTGATTTTTTCTGAGCGATCGTGTATGGTGTATGGTTGAAGGCTCCCCCTTTTGAGGATGGATAAAGACATACCAGGAGGGCGCCTCTTTTAAGAGTTAGCCTTGGATTTCGAAATCGTATCGTGTTCCCCAGATTTCTACCTTCCCAACTTTACTACTTTTTCATAGTGGTAGAGTCCAGGACTCTACCACTATGAAAAAGTAGTAAAGTGGGAAGGTAGAAAATCTGGGGAACACGATACGATTTCGAAATCCAAGGCTAACTCTTAAAAGAGGCGCCCTCCTGGTATGTCTTTATCCATCCTCAAAAGGGGGAGCCTTCAACCATACACCATACACGATCGCTCAGAAAAATCCAAAAGAGAACGAAAGCGCAAGGGAGATTAGCAAACCTTGAGAGAAGTAGCCGATCAAGGATGTCTCAACCCAACACTAGCTATCGTCACTTGCTGGAGATGGGAGATGAAGAGTTCGAGTCCATCCTTGGAGTTCAGATCATGAAGCCTGGCCTTTCCGCCAACGGCGTCCAAAATCTCAATAAAGATAGGGACAACAACAACCAGGCTCAAAAGAAACGTCGCCCGCGCCATACTGAGAGGCAAATTCAAAGACTTGAGGATTTCTTCGTGGAGCACCCTATCTCGGATAGCAAGCAAAAAATGCAACTGAGCCAAGAGTTAGGGCTGGATTCTGCGCAGATCAAGTTCTGGTTTCAAAATAGGCGAACTCGGGCAAAGACTCAACATGACCGACATGAGGTCGAGCTTCTAAAAGCTGAAAATGAAAAACTTCGGGCAGAAAACAAGAGGTACCGTGAAGCTTTTGATGCTGCCACCTGCCCTGACTGTAATAGTCCCCTCACCCTTGACGAAAGGCAGCAAATGAGGATCGAAAACGCCCGTTTGAGAGGAGAGTTAGATCAATTCACAGCAGAATCAAGTTTTGTTGGAGGAATGTGTGAGAAGACTGGTCCCATAGGGTCACTATGGACGCCTCCCGAGGAAGAGGGGATACGTCACAAGCAGATAACATCGATGAGGAACTCGCTGCTCTCATTAACCTGATCGATGGTGATGAAGTACCAGGGCTGTAATGTGCATACGGAGCCTGTACTTCAAAGTCAATGGTCATGGGTCCCTCAACGTGTCCCATGCGTGTCTGATTCAGAATGAAGCTGATTGGTCGTGGCGGGAGCCCTATAAAGGAAACAGAGCCAACTCTAAATAAATGCATATGTTTTATTGCGTGCGATATTTTCAGTTTTTTATAAATGTTTTGCGTTAATTCAAGAGTAGTGATTTTCCTTCCGATCATTAAATGCTCAGATCCTTTACTGAAGACAACATTAATCACTACTAAAAAATCGGTGCAAGCTCGAAGGGTAATTCCGTATCGTTTCAATTTACCCTCAATTACTCCAACTCAAGTTAAATCCCTTCCGTTCTCAGGAATTCATAAGCTGTCCGATAACACAGTTATACTCAAAGGCGAAGCCCTCCCGTTGAACGAAACTGGGGCAAATCATGGATGTTGCCGCTAGATGGACGGTTTCAAAATAAGGAAAATGCGAACGAAAGACCAAAGCAACCTCAAAGATGGTAATTCTGTATCGTTCCAATTTATCCAATATATTCTTGAGTCCTGAATTGATTTATTCTATTTTTAACAGAAATTATAAATTACCATGAAGAAGCACCGCGATGTGAAGTCACCTAATGCAATGTAATAAGACCGCATCGCCTCGAGGATCAACAATTAAAACCTCCATAGAGGCCTACAGCTTCGTGGGCCTATTGGCATAGGGAATGACAGTGGTCCGAAGCGGTCCGAATTCGATCCCCAAAGACGAGGAATATTGTAAGTATTGTAAATAAATAGTACAAATTTTTGCACATTTCTTTTGCAGAGAGAAACAAGAATGCTCAACGAACGAGATCAAAGTTAATACTTTGTCACGACCTTTGCCCTAATAGCGTAGTGCCCAACAAAATTTGAGGGAAATTCAACCTAGAAGGGTCGCGCAAGGCATTCAAGATGAAGGGTAAAACAGTATCGTTTCCAATTTATCCCTTCTAATACTTGTTAACACGTCTCTTTCCTTTTTACAGGAAATATTTACTCCAGCATTTAACATGTTGAAGGAGCAACCCCAAAGGGGTAAATTACGATCATCCAATGAAATCCATTCCGATGAAATCCATTCCGATGAAAATGGGGCAAGAGTGATGGCAAATCCTGAATTGAAAGGGAGAGTATGTCCTTTTTAACTCATTTGATTTCGAGAATACCCTTTCCGCTTCCGTTATTGCAGGAGCATTCGATCGACGGCCATGACAGTTGTCAACGTTGAACAAGCCCAAACACATCAAATCTTCAAATCTTCACTTGACTCCTTCACCCATGCATTCATTATGCAGGGGCAAGGTCAAAAATAAGCCGCTCCTCAGCTTATGGAGTTTACTCTCGATCTGCTTGATCCGCCGACATGTCCACGGACAATTCAAATTCCCATATTGTTGAGAATTCTCTTTGCAAACTTGCTCATTCTATAAACACATGTGATGCTAAAAACTGTCACATCTGCATCATGTTTACACATGCCATGATTCATGCCTGACTCTTCTACATGTTTAACTTGCCAATTCTGACTTGGAGTATAAACTACACATTATGCGTCGAATGTGTAGAGTGGGGCATGACAGAATGATGAAAGGCAAGCCACTTCTACACACATCCTACATCTTAATCCACAGTGAGTCGTGTGTTAAATAGGTTTTGCATTCCTCATGGCAATGGGTTCTCTCGCAAAAGGTACGATAGCCGAAGGGAAAGAGGCGATCGTTTCTCTACCCCAAACACTACAGGTAACCATAGACAACCCATTTGAGCGGCGGTTTCATTTTTGTAACCCCTGTCGAGAACCACCCCACATCGGGCCAAATAAAGGCAGTCCTAGCAATAGCATGAGGTAAATGGTTAGAAAATTTTCTTGCTCGGACTAACATAAATTTCGAGCGATTCTTTGCTTTCAACCTCGTGCGGTGATTCAAGTGCCTTAAGATGACGAAAAGCATTCATTTCTCTATCCGATACACTTTTATCCTTTGTATCGCCCAATTGAGCCGGCATATTCGTTTCTTAAAACTCCATGGTGATCATTGCCCATCCGAGATGAAGACGGTGCCACCTCAAAGCAGAAGAACTCAGAAGAAGTGGATTTACATAAAGTTCCCAAGTCAACTCTTCAAGTATGATTTTTTGATGTGCATGTGCATAACGGTACAATCTTCGAAAATTCATTTTCTAAAAAAAAAAAAAAAGAAGAAGAGAAGGAGAAAAGAGCCAGTCTGGGGCATGAAAAAGCAAAGTGCCAATCAAAAGCAAGGGCAATGCCCATTCGAGTCAATATTTATTTGTGAATGCCTTTGAAAACTCAGTGAAGGCATACCATCTCCTTCGGTAAATCCCTAATGGGATCTGATTGTAAGAGAAAATTCATTAAAGGAGTCAGATTGTAAAATATACGGTTGAAGCTTACACCGTTCGAAAGCGACAATGGTACCAGCAGAAGTAGATATCATCCTCAGACAATGATGGTATTTCTTTGAGGACTGTACTTGAAGGGCCGAGACTTGTGACAAAGATGCAATGATCACCAACTCAAACCCACCTCATATATTTTCTGGGCCAAAATAAGCCTTTTTACTTCCTTGGTCCCCAATCCTAACCTACGTTACAACCCGTGAAAAGCCTTTTCTGATTAAGGCGCTTGACTTAACGTAGGGTTGAATGATTTTAAGCATCGCTCGAAAAGGTACGAGCAAGATTATTTCTCTCTCATTTTTGCAGGGTTCTTGACTTGTAAACCTGGAACAGATGATAAAGACTTCTTTGTCAATAGCCTTGGCTCAAAAGAGTCCCCTTGGTAAGCCTTTGACCCAGCCTACATCATGGTCCTAATCAAGACCTCCAGATCGGCTTGATCGTACCAATTGCGAGATTACTCAGACCCTTGCTAAATGCGATAGTGGTAAGATTGAGTGATTCCTTTTCAATCCTGCAATCAGGATAAACAGCATTTCTTGAGAGTGAGAGAAAGCCCTTTCGGACTGAAGTCCCCCATTCAGATTACATTCGAGGTGTTCATACTACGATAACCTCCTTGAACAGAATTGGTAATGCAAGCTTGACAGAATAGTTATGCATGATCCACATTTTGATTGATTGCATCATGAGTTATTACACAGATTGCTTCTAATCTTTGCAAACTTAACTGAATAGTTTTGCATGAACCGATGAACTCATTGATGAAAGTGTTTGCACATATTACCTTTGACACTGCCTGACAGGTAACACGTTCCCGATGTTCGAGTTACCTTTCGAGGTCTCGAAATTCATTCGACGGTTATTGAATGAATGAGCCTAGTTACTGAGAAGCCGTCAGGTGTTCCATCCAATTCCTCAGGTAAGTAGATCTTCCAACCTGAACCTTTGAAGATAATGAATTCTGATGATTGTCAGGGTGCTCGAATCAAGTGTGGCACATACGGTCATTCAGTGAATAAGCAGGCATGACACAGTTAGCATGTCTATACCTTCATCATTAACTCAGAAGACCCAGATAAGTTTTCTGGATCCTTTCGACTAATGTCCTTAATTTTTACTTGGTTCACGATCGACCTGCTCTCGTGATACCTTTATTCACTCATGATCGACCTGCTCTCATGAGATATTCATCAGTTCACGATTGACCTGCTCTCGTGTCTTTGATTTTTATTTGGTTCACGATCGATCTACTCTCGTGATACCTTTATTCAACTCATGATCGACCTGCTCTCATGAGATATTCATCAGTTTCACGATCGACCAGCTCTCGTGTCTCTAATCTTTATTTGGTTCACGATTGACCTGCTCCCGTGATACCCTTATCCAACGCATGATCGACCTGCTCTCATGAAATATTCATCAATCCCATGATTGACATGCTCTCGTGATACCTTCATCCAATTCATGATCGACCTGCTCTCACGAGATATTCATTAGTTCACGATTAACCTGCTCTCATGTCTCTGACCTTCATTTGGCTCACGATCGATCTACTCTCGTGATACCTTTATTCAACTCATGATCGACCTGCTCTCATGAGATACTCATCAGTTCGCAATTGACCTGCTCTCGTGTCTTTTACCTTTACTCAGTTCACGATCGATCTGCTCTCGTGATACCTTTATTCAACTCATGATCGACCTGCTCTCATGGGATATTCATCAGTTCACGATCGACCTGCTCTCGTGCTCTTGATCTTTGTCAAATCACAATCGACATGCTCTTGTAATCTTGACTTACCTCTATTCAACTCATGATCGACCTGCTCTCATGAGATATTCATCAGTTCACGATCGACCTGCTCTCGTGCTCTTGATCTTTGTCAAATCACAATCGACATGCTCTTGTGATCTTGACTTACCTCTATCTAACTCATGATCGACCTACTCTTATGAGATGTTTATCAGTTCACGATCGACCTGCTCTCGTGTTCTTAACCACTATCTTTGTCAAATCACAATCGACATGCTCTTTTGATCTTGACCTACCTCTACCGACTCATGGTGGCCTATGGTAGTCCCAAGAGACAAAATGGGCAGCTTGAACCACAACTCAAGCACATTATTTCAAATCATATCGCGCGCTGTTTCGCATTTGTAGGAAACTACAGATAACAAACAGGCCACAGTACCTTGAGATCCTCAACACCACAAGAAGAAGCTTGAAAATCAAGGGAATCATCAGCATTATGAGGTATCTGGTGAAACAGGTATTTCATATGCGGTCCATGTGCAGGTTTCTCTAATCCATTTCCTTGAAGTATAGAAGTCTTGACACATGTTATTTATAGTTCTGCATATCATGCATCATTTTCATCTGCATAGAAAATGGGATTAAAACCCCACCAAAAAATTCATTCATCATCTGCATTGTCAAAATTTAGGTTCAATTTGGTC
>JAGVVM010023691.1:0-23943 GCA_019149425.1 Psidium friedrichsthalianum | reverse complement strand
GGATAACGATCACAAAAAAAAAAGCAAAGGAAAAAAGGAGAATAACAATAAAAAAACTTCAAAAAAAAAATTAAAGTTACTACTATTGTCCCATCAACTATGGATATACTACATAGGACGACTAACGTCCCGTCGCATTTTCCTGCCAAATTGGTCGAAAGGTTAATTGATGAATTATCAAAAGATTCAGGACTAAATTGATTAAATTAAAGGTTTAGAACTCTTTTGGTAATTTTCCCGTCATAATCCGACCTAATGCTAGTCTTTAGGGATGGAAAAGTATCGCTCTTCCCCTGCGAACTCTAAACGGGAGATTAGAGCATGATGGGAAAACCCCCTTAACAACGCCACTCCATCCTGTGATGCTTAGCTGGTCAATGTAGACTTTAGCCTCAATTCCATCATCAAATTGATTTGACTTCACTCTAGCGTGGCCAATCTCTTATCAAATTAAGCAATTGCAAGTGTTAACTTTCTTATACGGGCATCGGAACGAATTCTTTTTAGTTCCGCCTTTATCACGATGTTTCAACAAAGTTCAGAAATTGTGAAAAAATGGCACGAAGAAAATCGATTAAAAGTTGTGCGAACTCTCGATTCACCTATTCATCTTTATGTATACAAATCATTCGAAGATCATCGCTTCATGCACCGTTTAGGCGAAGCCCATGTGAAGATGCATCGAAGCTTCTTCGACTTTTGATTGATTCCGGATCAATCCATCGAACTCAAACCATGCAACAAGATGCAATCAAAATCCACAACGAAGATAGAAAAATTAACATCTGAGCAGAAATCTCTTTGGCTGTAATTTAGTAAGTGGAACAAAAGTTCCATTGTTAGTAGGATGCAATCTCTGTTAAAATAGCTCACGCACATTAATTGTACGGTAAAATTTTGTGCCCATGAAATATCTATTTCAGCGAAATCTCTTGTAAATAATTCGATCGACTTTATAGTGCGTGCTGTTCTGTACCTAAAAAAAGGTGACCCAACAAGACAACCTAGGACAGTGTTCATGGGATAAACCCAGTGAGGGGCGTCACTGCATATGACCTGGCTCGTCACACACATTCCACTCCATCCATAACTCCTGACAGTCATGCTCTATAGTTTGTTCACCAGAGAGTTGAATAGACCCTGCTCCATCAATGTATGCTCACAAAGCAACCTTCACTCAATGGCCGCATCGAGCGATCATCTTTCGACGATGCCCCCAGGTGACGCACCAATCATAGGGTTGGTCAAAACGGATCAATTGAACCAGGAACCGCCTAGACCGGATTGAACCAAAAGTAGTGATTTTAGGTCCGGTTCGGAAGGAACCACACCAATTATTTTTATTATTTTTTTATTATTCTTAAATGTAAAAATCCATAGTTTATTTTTTACATTTATAAAAATTTTAGTTAAATATTAAGATTAAAGTTTGTGTAGCTCACCTACTAATAATTCACCGGTTTCATTGAACCGCTTGGAAATGGTCCTATCCATTCCGATCCCAAAAATTGAGAAACTGTCCTTTTAGTCCTGTGTTCAATTTGTGGGTGGGATTAAGTCGGACCGGGAGCCGATCACTCTTAGTACCGTAGAGAATGTAACTTGACTTGGTTTCTTGATGTAATTCTGGTTTTCACCGGTAAAAAAAAAAAAACGAAATCTGGTTAACCTCTTGTTGGACCAGGTAATAAATGAGTAGATTGCCACCAGCCGGCCCACATAAGTTGGCCCATCTCAGCCCAGTAGTTTTCTTTTTCCGAAGCAACTGCCGAATCGACCGAACCTTCCATGCAAGAAACGTGGACACAAACAAAATCGGAAACCTTTTTGTGGGTAATCATCGTTTTCACTGGGGTCTCTCCTGGGTTCCCCTTAAGCCATCAACATCCACCGTGTTGGATTTTTCTGCAGCAGGGTTTTTGTGGGGTTTCTCCATATCTACCCCTGGCCATATAAAACTGGAATTTCATCGAGTTGTTCGAGAGAGGGGGAGAGAGGAGAATGGGTTCTCCGAGAAATGGAGCAGAGAGAGAAGAGGACAGAGAAGAGGAAGAAGAGCCAATTCTGAAGGACCAAAACCAGAGGTTTTGCATGTTTCCCATTCGGTATAAGCCGCTCTGGGAGATGTACAAGAAGGCTCAAGCCAGTTTCTGGACTGGTACTTCCCTGCAATTGTCCTTTTTCTGTAATTCCGTTGTGGAGGTGTTTTGAATTTCTTGCTCTGTTTCATCAGGTGTGATTCCTTCTTTCCTATTTTATTGGAGTGATGTACTCATATGCTGTATTATTCTCGGAAATTCTTCGATGTTTCGAGAATTGCCTTCTGTTTCATTACTTGTGTTCATCCCATGATTCATTCGAATGATATTTGCCTGGATTTTGGATATTTTGTTCTGTGTTTATCAGGATTCCACTGACTTGTTGCTCTGTACTTTTGGGCTCTCTTGCGTTCTCTGTAAAGGGTACTCTTTAAGTTTTGCCCATTTTTAAGGAAGTCAGTCATTAGTCGGAGGGTGTCAACCGATCAGTCAACATGTAATTTGGCCTGTGTTTTCAATTTATAAAGTGATATTACATGATGGACTATTTAGGGACTGGTTTCGTTGCTGATCATGTATGTGTCCTATTTTACCATCAAAGACTTTTGCATTTTTCTTTTTGTGAGAAATGGAGAATGATTGAATAATGAGGTGGAGTATTTTTTTGTCATGGAGAAAATATAATTAGAGATGAAGGATTGCAGCAAAATTGGAATGACCGATGGTTGTTAATGAATTTGGACAAAAACTGTGCAAAGATTTTCAAACTGAGTCAAATTCTTTTGTTTTAGCTGTTCTCCATTGTATTGGCGCACGTGTTGAGATCTTAGATGAAAAAATTTAAATGCTTTGAAGAACAGATGAATCCTGTACTCATTTTCAAAGGAGTTCTAGAGCATTCATCTTGGTTCAGTGTATCACATATCTACAATCTTAAGGAAATAAAGGATAAAACCTCTCACTTCAGTCTTGCACAGCATTTTTCTTGCTAAGATGCAAGTAGGTTCATATGAGAGTCGATATATATATATATATATATATATATATATTATATATATTGCATCAGATGGACAACGTACCAGTTAATTTTCTAATTTCAATCGTCTGTTCTTGGGTTTGCAGCCGAAGAAGTTGATCTGTCTCAGGATTTGCAGCACTGGGAAACTTTGACAGGCTCGGAGAAGCACTTCATAAGCCATGTGCTGGCATTTTTTGCTGCATCTGATGGTATTGTGTTAGAGAACTTGGCGGCAAGATTTTTAAATGACGTTCAGGCTGCAGAGGTAACCCTTATCAGACGAAGAATCTGATATTCGTTTAAATATTTTGACTTAGATCCTACTGGGGCTTGAATGTACTATTCTTTTATAGCATTGATATTAAGTTGTGAAATGAGATGCTAAAAGAAGGAGATGCACATATGATGAATTATCACTGTGCTCTAAAATAGTGAGGTTGACCATATAAGCCATATGGGATAAGTTTTTACTCTGCTATCGTCCATCTCTTGATGCAAGAATCCATCTCATTTCTCTTCATTTTCTATATTTTTGTTCCTATCCCATGTTTTTTCTTGTCCTTCACTGGTTGGTGGAACACCTATCATTGGATTGGTTATTGCTTTTATCTTCTTCAAATGTCTGGAAGAATAATTCCTCTCAATACATTTTCAGGCTCGAGCCTTTTATGGATTTCAAATTGCAATGGAGAATATACATTCTGGTATTGCTTATCGGATTGGTTATTTAGTATTATTCAGAGTTATGTAACGTATGCTTATTGTTATGGATATTTTTATGGCATCTTACAGAGATGTACAGCTTACTTCTGGAGACTTATATAAAGGATTCAAGAGAGAAGCACAGATTGTTCAATGCAGTTGAAAACATCCCATGTGTGGCTGATAAGGCTAAATGGACATTTAATTGGATCCAAAGGTCATGCATGTTTCTTTTGGCAAATTTGGTCTTGGCATTTCTTGCGTATTGAGTGTCCAGTGGATGTGAGAATAATGTTAGTTCATTGCTGTAGTTGAATGTTCGTTTTCATTCTTAATTTGCGATTTAGCATTATTCAATCAGAGGTCATTGCTGTGGTTGAATGTTCCTTTTCATTCTTGATTTTCTGAATTGCAGTTCCTCTTCTTTTGCCGAAAGACTAGTTGCTTTTGCTTGTGTGGAAGGAATTTTTTTCTCAGGGAGGTACTTTTCTTAATATGCACTCGCTCCTCTTGTTATTTAAGTTAGATAGCTTTCAATGTTCAAGTTTTTGGAATAACATGGTTTTATTTGCTGGTCACGACATTTTCCCCTTGTTTATCGGCTGCTTTTTTATTCAGCTTCTGCGCAATTTTCTGGCTAAAAAAGGGGGGACTGATGCCAGGTCTGACATTTTCAAATGAGCTATTTCTAGAGATGAGGGCCTCCATTGTGACTTTGCTTGCCTTTTATACAGGTGATTTTGCTTTTCCAGAATTAGTTAAATTAGCTATTGTCAATGAGGAGATAGTTCATTAATGGGCTTCCTTCATGTCAGTTTGTTGCAGAAGCAACTCCATCAAGAAAAGGTTCATAAAATTGTTCAAGAAGCAGTTGAAATAGAGATCCATTTTGTCTGTGAGGCACTCCCATGCGCATTAATTGGCATGAACTCAAGTCTAATGAGCCAGTACATAAAGTTTGTTGCCGACCGGCTTTTGGTATATTTCCTTTCCTCTTACTGTTTTTTCTATCACTTCCGGTGTGGTTGCATTTTCTTTAACTCATTGATTCATACTTCAAAAAAATTTCAGGTTGCATTAGGATACCAGAGAAAATATGACGTGGAGAACCCGTTTGAATGGATGGAATTCATATCTTGCAGTGAGTATTGAAGATTAGATTGTTTGGCTTCTTTATTGTCAAGCTGGATTTATAAGCTCAGTGATTGATCATCTGATCAGACTAATACTGCTTTTAAGATTCTAATCTTATCTATAATACGTCCCGTCTTTAGCATGTATATCCTATAAAATAATGAAAAACACTTTATTAGGAACAAAACTCGTTTGCTGACTATAGGGTAGATAGCAATGATTTTCAGTCTCAAGCTAATGCTGAAGCATGCTATCGAATGAGTGATTTCATAGTCATTCTGGTGGAAGGGATTGTAAACATTAGGAAGACCAACGTCACAGTCCTATAGGGTGTGTAGCAATCATTTTCAATCTAAAGCTAATGTAGCCATCAATGATGTTTTCAAGGAATATGGATTGATTGGAGGAAAGATTTTGACATTTTTTTCAGTGTCCTCTTTGTTCATGTCTGATAGTCTTTTTCCCTTTGTTTTGAATCACTTGCTTCTTTGTGAAGTTTTGTTTATCTTGGAGTTGTTTTATGCGAGGATTTTTTTTTCCTGACCACTTTTGGGGTTTGCAGATTGTGCCTTAATAGTTTGAAATCCCTGAATTCAGCCCGACTTCAACTTTGTTAAATCCTTTTTCTTTCTGCTGTGCAGAGGAAAAGCCAACTTCTTCGAGAGACGGGTGGGTGATTATCAAAAGGCGTCTGTTATGTCAAGCCTTCAAGATGGCAGCAAGAACTTTGTCTTCAAGATTGACGAGGACTTCTAAGCATCAGGAAATCGTTAGGGGTTCATTTAGCATAGCAATGCTGAAAATGGGCGTCGTAATTTTTGTTGTCATCACAGTGCATAACTTTGTTTATAGCCTTGCTTCATTAAAAAAGTAGCCTTTAGTTATTGGTTCATTACGAGAATTGCCCATTCCTATATCGATTTAGGCCGTCTAAGTCTTTTTCACATGAATCATCATTTTGGCTGCAACTTGTTGTCAATCTTGGTGTGGGCCTTTGGATGCTTTTGTCATATGTTGGCCAAGTTTTCCAGGGTTTTCTAATGCCGTTGAAGCATTCCAAGGAAGAATCTAATCATATTTCAACCATGCCCATTGTCTATGGATTATGGTTCGGAAGGTCATGGGTTGATGATTCAAAGAAATGTGTTCGTGAAAAAAGAGATGAACCCGAAAATCGTTTTCGATAGTGCCGACATGCTCATCTGGAGTCCTGACTTACTTGCAAAGAGCAAAGCTGTCCCATGCGAAACGCTTGCGAGGTTTCTTCCTCGTAAAGAAAACAAAACTCAATTGTGCATGCTCTCCGTGAAACTCACGTACTTTTGAAGCCGCAATGAAGTTGACCAGTAGCACTCCTGCAATTTTGTTACGGTGTAGAAATACTTTTCACCTGCAAATCGTCCAAATCGACTTCAGAATTTCAGAATATTGCGAGTAATGTGCATTTCGAATCCGTGCGAGAGTCACATTCTTCGACCGATGAAGGGGGAAAGAGTGACTTGTGAAGGGCAAGTGTTATCATGTCATTAGCCATATTTGCAAAATGGTCGACCAGGTGCACTTCAAGTGCCATTCTGCCTGATGTTTATGGCAAGACATAACTATTTCACACTGATTCAGTTCGTGAATCGAAAGAGCAATCATCCACACATGTCCTGCATGTATTTACAGCAAGCGGATGTTCAACGAATGAAACTGCATTGGCAGCGACACAACTCTCCATCTCAACCCCAAAAAACGAGCCGTCGCCCTAACAATACAGCATCCAATCACAACCTAGAAAATCACCTTAATAAATAGCTGAGCTCAACAAGCAAAACTCAGGAGGTAAAACTGGCGAAGATGATCCATTTTGTTATCAACTTACCAAGCATAAAGCGCAATATATACTTATACATAAAGCAGAGTCGTCATCCATCATTTGATGCACATCCAGCAGGGTCATTGCTATCAGAATCCGCATTCAAGGCAACCAAAGGTGAAACCAGAATGGTAGTCGAGGATGAGGTAGGTGAAATGACGCCACATTTACAAGCATTTGCTGCAACAGATGTCGGAATCAGCCCCTGAGCTTCCATTGCCTCATGGGCTGGTTTCCTCTAGGTCCTTTGGGCTCTTTCAAATGCCTCTTCGACAGACGTCAGAATCATCCCCTGAGCTTCCATTGCTGCAACATATACTTCTACATAAAGCAGAGTCATCATCCATCATTTTATGCACCTCGGCAAGGTCAGTGCTATCAGAATCAGCATTCAAGTCAACTTGAGGTGAACCAAACTGGTAGTCGAGGATGAGGTGGGTGAAATGAAACTACCGTTACCGATATTTGCTGCAGAGATGTTGGAATCAGCCCCTGAGCTTCCATTGCTTCACAAGCTGATTTTCTCTTGGCACTTTGGGCTCTTTCAAACACCTCATCCTGTAAATAAAAATTTATATTGACGTTTATGCCTACAAAAAATGGACTCTTACCACGAATAGTATAATGTCACAAGGCTTTTTCAACTGGTTAATCCTCTAGGTATCTCCTGAAGTCATAAAGACCAGCTTGAAGGATGACAAGGGATTTCAAAAATATCTGATGCCAGATCTACCAATCTCCAAAATTGAGTAGAATGAGTGATTACCACTGCGTTTTTCATACGACCAGGGTATTACCAGCCCTTGTTTATTTTTTGTGCTAGACAATAGAGAGAATTTCAATTACTTGATAAAAGGTTTTCAATTCTCAACACAGTTGCAGTCAGACTTGTACAGATAATATCTATTTTACATCCTAAAAGATATTGAGTACAGCCACTACCAGGATCATGGTAGTTTCTATCCAATTACATACTTCTCATTCTCAATGATGATTCAGCTTCTTATGAAAATGTTCCCAGATAACACCTTTTTCTCTTCATCAAATTAGACTCTTTATGTCGGGAACAAACCTCTCTGATGACTTGAGACCAATGAGCTTCATAATTAGATTGTATCGAGACAAGATTCATGAGAAAGTACAGGCACATGCTAATTACCTGGAATTCTTGCACTTGCTTCTGTTGTTCAGCTTGCAACCTCCCGATTGTGCACAAGAACTCCCTGACCATGGACTCAATATGCTTGTTCAGCGCTTAGCCAGAGCCTTCCCCAAGTGAAAAGCGTCTAACACAGCCCTGCTATCATTTTCACCCAAACAATTTCCGCAAACGGGCTTCAAACAATGCAACAAATGTATAGTAAGGACAATCTGTGTCATGATTGAAATAAAATGCCAGGTGACGCAATAACAACAAATTTGACAACCCTCTTTCTCTTTTCTCGTATCCAAAACTTTTTACCATTAGAGAACGTGCACAGCACTTTGAAAAGGGCACAAGACTGTCTAGAGAAAAGGGCACAAGACTGTCTAGAGAAGAATAGGCATTAACGATAGAGAGAATACTTAGAAAAGAAACTGACAATAGCCACCCAAGAGAAGAAAGCAACCGAAAGAATTCAACATTGCAAGTGTGATTTTTGGTCCTTAAATATGTAATTAGCAAAGATGCACCGATTATTGGCAACAGTGCAAGAAATAATAAGAGGTAAAGGATTATATTCAGCTAAACAAGAGCCATTGGCAGTATGATCACTCGATACAGTTTCTATTACTGCAATTAGGCAGGAATGAATGCCTATAGCAAATCTTACAAAACATGAAGCAGGACATATGAGCTTGTAAAAAAAAAAAAAAAACTGCCTTGTATTTTTTAGCATCCTAACCGACAACAGAAGTGCTCCTTTGGCATTACAGACCAAAATTCTACAAATCAAATACAGGACGACAAAACTGCGAAAATGAATTGCCCTTATTTCCCAACTAATGTTCGCCTGAGTTTTTCCTCTTCTTTGACTTCTTATTCGGGCGCTCCACCAAACCGTCTTCTTCTCGCCCACCTTCAATCTCCTCACGGTCTCTCTTTTTCTTAGAACGCTCTCGCTCTTTAACCACAACCCCATTATCCTGTAAACTACTGTCATCTCCTCCCTTTTTCTTTTTCGTCTTCTCACTCGACTGCTTTGAGAAATCTTCTCCACCTTTCTCTTCCACTTCATTGCTCTCACCCCCTTCTTCTTTGCCTCGTCTACAGCCATTACTCTGCCATCATTCCTCAACCCAGCCTCCATCCCATTTTCGACTAGATTATCCTTCTCATCATTCCAATTCTGCCGCTGCTTTTTTTTTTTTCTTTTCACCTGCTACACCTGCATTTTTCTGAGCTCCATTACTCCAGTTCCCAATAATTTCATCCAGAGTCCCATTGGCTAAATGGCTGTCAGGTTTGCTTGCACTGTCACTAAGATTTGCCTCATTGTTGCTAAGATTACCAGTATGATCTGCATCCACCTTCTTCTTCAACTTCTTTTTCTTTTTTCTATTGCCACCAAAATCCTCATGTTCCCCATGAACGGGCTCTTCATTGAGGTCATCCATTTCTGTTTCTCTTGTTACAGCCTCTCTTGGTTCTGCGCTCAGCTCAGTCTCCTGAGGCAGCTCTTTAGCAGAATCTAACTTGCAGTGCTTGCTTTTGTGTTCAGATTTATCGGCCTTTAGTTCCTTGTGCAAATGAACCAGCTCATCAAAGGCGGTGGACGCACGCTGAAGATAAGCGCTAATAGCATGGGAAGCACCATTCTCGAACGTCACAAATGTGGAGAGGGTCTTGGCAGCTTTTGGGAGAGATATCGGCTTGGAGGAAATAACATTGCCCGAAACTGTCTTCATTCTAACGGGATCCAATTGTAGCCTAATCCTGTATGCCTCCAATTCAACAGGTCGAACCTACAAGGTGAAAAAATTCAAGAACTTTAGGCTGAGTCATGAGCTAACACAGCTAAAGAAATACACATGATCATGCCCAGAGCCCATCCCGGCATTCAACCTAACTGCGGTTTTGAATATAGATGCACAAGCACAAAGCAAACAACCGAATTAAATACTTTTAGCTCGACAACTTCTCGACCAGTCTTCTTTCTCTCGATCAGAAATTTCATTCCTCTGCATCAACCAACTAACTATCCTTCGTGGAGCGAAATTTCAAATAAAAAATTGCAGAGATTTACTGATTAAATCAAAGGACCCAAATACTAGAACCAAATAGAAAAATCGAAACAAGCTACAAAGAGGCAAGATGTCGGCACAAACTTGCAAAACTCAAGTTCTCTTCGAAATTTCTCTTTTTGATTTGGCTGGTAATAGCCGAAACATCCTAAAAAGCTTCGCAAAAGATGGGCTTTACCCACCAAAGCGCTCTTGGTGATGATTTCATCTTTCGCTGGAGCTTCATACGCACAAGAAGCGAACCGAACGCAACTCACCAGACTGAACTCAACGGGGAGCGACGGATCCAGAACACTGACCTCATAAAACTCTAGAAGAATCGACCGAGATGTATGAGAAGCGGGCGGCTGTGCGTCACTTTGCGCCGCCCTAGCTGGTGATGGTGTGGCGGCGCCCTAGTGGGGTGGGGAGGCGGAGCGTTGCTCGCTCGGTAGTGCGCTGGCCAAGCGCTAGGTCTTCTCCCCAAAGCAAAGAAGGGGGAAAAATTGAAGGCTAAATAAAAAGAGAATATTTAGACCAAAAAATAAAATAAAAATATTTTTTTAATATTAGTATTTTAAAATTTATTTTTAAAGTACTGCTACTTCGAATATACACAAATTTACTTTTAAAATTCCATAGACTTTTTACGTGATAGTCTAACAATAAAAGTTATTTATAGAAAAGTAAAAAAAAAATTCTTTGAGGTAGTTTTAAACCTCATTCGATAAAAAAAAAAATCTTTGGGTAGCTTTAAACCTCCCTAAAGAGACCAAAAAATTGCTTGCTCTTTGCCTGTCACCTTTTGTCGATATTCAAGTATCTACTAGCATTTGACCAAAAAAAAAAAGTATCTACTAACATATAAGAAATATAAATTCAGTGGTTTGACTATGGAAAAATGTACATATTTGGGTTCCAACTACTAGAAAAGCGACTATGTTTGCGAAGTATAGTGTAATTGTATTTATATAGAGACGAATGTCACGGGCCGGTTGCGGAGGGCCGACTCGTGCGGCGACTTAGGCGTCCTTGGATCGATGGAGCGCCCAAGCTAAGCCTGTTTTAACCCGGATCGCGTCTATCGCCCAGCTAAGCCTGTTTTAACCCGGATCGCGTCATCGCCCAAGCTAAGCCTGTTTTAACCCGGATCGCGTCCATCGCCCAAGCTAAGCCTATTTTAACCCGGATCGCGTAGAGAGAGGAATTCTAGAGAGAGAGACTCTAGGAGAAGCCTTTTGTATTTTATGTCGGTTTTCTGTCGGTTCTTTCTATCGGTTGATTGAAATGACAAGGAGGAGGCCTCTTTATATAGTAGAGGGTCTCAGATTATAATCGTTGGATCTCTCCTAGATCTGATGGCTCAGAATCCATCTACCGACTCCCTAACCATCGCCATAAGTACGGAACATTCTAGAAACTAGGGATATTTACAAGATTACCCCTCTCCGGAGTATTCTAGAAACTTATAGAAAAAACCCTAGAAAAACCCTAGGGGACCCAGACATAGCAAGTCTTGGGTATCTCTCGGCCTGATGATCGACCGGTTTTGACACCTGATTTTTAATCATCTTTTCTCTTTTAAAATTATAAAAAAAATCCATAAAAATTTACAAAATTAAAAATCAACTTGGGGACATTGGCCAAGCCTGAGAACCAATTTTGACCAAAAATATTTTTTCATATTTTCAGTATTTTTCGATATTTTTATTTTCGAAATATCATAAAAAATAAAAAAATGGAAATTGCAAAATCCTTTTGCCACAATTTTTTTTTGTCCTAATTTCATAAAATTTTCCAATTGATTGATTTAGAATTTTCATATTTTTTTTCATTGTACATCATTTTTTCATTGTATTTGTGCAATTTTCTCATTTTTTTTATTTTTTTTATGATTTTTCGAAAATAAAAATATCGAAAAATACTGAAAATATGAAAAATTATTTTTTTGTCAAATTGGTTTTCTCTAGGCTTGGCCATGTCCCAAAGTTGATTTTTTTAATTTTGTAAATTTTTATGGATTTTTTTTTTATTAATTTTAAAAGAGAAAAGATGATTAAAAATCAGGTGTTCAACACCGGTCGATCATCAGGCCGAGAGATACCCAAGACTTGCTATGTCTGGGTCCCCTAGGGTTTTTCTAGGGTTTTTTCTATAAGTTTCTAGAATACTCCGGAGAGGGGTAATCTTGTAAATATCCCTAGTTTCTAGAATGTTCCGTACTTATGGCGATGGTTAGGGAGTCGGTAGATGGATTCTGAGCCATCAGATCTAGGAGAGATCCACGATTATAATCTGAGACCCTCTACTATATAAAGAGGCCTCCTCCTTGTCATTTCAATCAACCGATAGAAAGAACCGACAGAAAACCGACATAAAATACAAAAGGCTTTCTAGAGTCTCTCTCTCTAGAATTCTCTCTCTACGCGATCCGGGTTAAAATAGGCTTAGCTTGGGCGATGGACGCGATCCGGGTTAAAACAGGCTTAGCTTGGGCGATGGACGCGATCCGGGTTAAAACAGGCTTAGCTTGGGCGATAGACGCGATCCGGGTTAAAACAGGCTTAGCTTGGGCGCTCCATCGATCCAAGGACGCCTAAGTCGCCGCACGAGTCGGCCTCCGCAACCGGCCCGTGACATTCGTCTCTATATAAATACAATTACACTATACTTCGCAAACATAGTCGCTTTTCTAGTAGTTGGAACCCAAATATGTACATTTTTCCGTAGTCAAACCACTGAATTTATATTTCTTATCTGTTAGTAGATACTTTTTTTTTTTGGTCAAATGCTAGTAGATACTTGAATATCGACAAAAGGTGACAGGCAAAGAGCAAGCAATTTTTGGTCTCTTTAGGGAGGTTTAAAGCTACGCAAAGATTTTTTTTTTATCGAATGAGGTTTAAAACTACCTCAAAGAATTTTTTTTTTACTTTTCTATAAATAACTTTTATTGTTAGACTATCACGTAAAAAGTCTATGGAATTTTAAAAGTAAATTTGTGTATATTCGAAGTAGCAGTACTTTAAAAATAAATTTTAAAATACTAATATTAAAAAAATATTTTTATTTTTATTTTTTGGTCTAAATATTCTCTTTTTATTTAGCCTTCAATTTTTCCCCCTTCTTTGCTTTGGGGAGAAGACCTAGCGCTTGGCCAGCGCACTACCGAGCGAGCAACGCTCCGCCTCCCCACCCCACTAGGGCGCCGCCACACCATCACCAGCTAGGGCGGCGCAAAGTGACGCACAGCCGCCCGCTTCTCATACATCTCGGTCGATTCTTCTAGAGTTTTATGAGGTCAGTGTTCTGGATCCGTCGCTCCCCGTTGAGTTCAGTCTGGTGAGTTGCGTTCGGTTCGCTTCTTGTGCGTATGAAGCTCCAGCGAAAGATGAAATCATCACCAAGAGCGCTTTGGTGGGTAAAGCCCATCTTTTGCGAAGCTTTTTAGGATGTTTCGGCTATTACCAACCAAATCAAAAAGAGAAATTTCGAAGAGAACTTGAGTTTTGCAAGTTTGTGCCGACATCTTGCCTCTTTGTAGCTTGTTTCGATTTTTCTATGTGGTTCTAGTATTTGGGTCCTTTGATTTAATCAGTAAATCTCTGCAATTTTTATTTGAAATTTCGCTCCACGAAGGATAGTTAGTTGGTTGATGCAGAGGAATGAAATTTCTGATCGAGAGAAAGAAGACTGGTCGAGAAGTTGTCGAGTTAAAAGTATTTAATTCGGTTGTTTGCTTTGTGCTTGTGCATCTATATTCAAAACCGCAGTTAGGTTGAATGCCGGGATGGGCTCTGGGCATGATCATGTGTATTTCTTTAGCTGTGTTAGCTCATGACTCAGCCTAAAGTTCTTGAATTTTTTCACCTTGTAGGTTCGACCTGTTGAAATGGAGGCATACAGGATTAGGCTACAATTGGATCCCGTTAGAATGAAGACAGTTTCGGGCAATGTTATTTCCTCCAAGCCGATATCTCTCCCAAAAGCTGCCAGACCCTCTCCACATTTGTGACGTTCGAGAATGGTGCTTCCCATGCTATTAGCGCTTATCTTCAGCGTGTGTCCACCGCCTTTGATGAGCTGGTTCATTTGCACAAGGAACTAAAGGCCGATAAATCTGAACACAAAAGCAAGCACTGCAAGTTAGATTCTGCTAAAGAGCTGCCTCAGGAGACTGAGCTGAGCGCAGAACCAAGAGAGGCTGTAACAAGAGAAACAGAAATGGATGACCTCAATGAAGAGCCCGTTCATGGGGAACATGAGGGATTTTGGTGGCAATAGAAAAAAGAAAAGAAGTTGAAGAAGAAGGTGGATGCAGATCATACTGGTAATCTTAGCAACAATGAGGCAAATCTTAGTGACAGTGCAAGCAAACCTGACAGCCATTTAGCCAATGGGACTCTGGATGAAATTATTGGGAACTAGAACTGGAGTAATGGAGCTCAGAAAAATGCAGGTGTAGCAGGTGAAAAGAAAAATAAAAAGCAGCGGCAGAATTGGAATGATGAGAAGGATAATCTAGTCGAAAATGGGATGGAGGCTGGGTTGAGGAATGATGGCAGAGTAATGGCTGTAGACGAGGCAAAGAAGAAGGGGGTGAGAGCAATGAAGTGGAAGAGAAAGGTGGAGAAGATTTCTCAAAGCAGTCGAGTGAGAAGACGAAAAAGAAAAAGGGAGGAGATGACAGTAGTTTACAGGATAATGGGGTTGTGGTTAAAGAGCGAGAGCGTTCTAAGAAAAAGAGAGACCGTGAGGAGATTGAAGGTGGGCGAGAAGAAGACGGTTTGGTGGAGCGCCCGAATAAGAAGTCAAAGAAGAGGAAAAACTCAGGCGAACATTAGTTGGGAAATAAGGGCAATTCATTTTCGCAGTTTTGTCGTCCTGTATTTGATTTGTAGAATTTTGGTCTGTAATGCCAAAGGAGCACTTCTGTTGTCGGTTAGGATGCTAAAAAATACAAGGCAGTTTTTTTTTTTTTTACAAGCTCATATGTCCTGCTTCATGTTTTGTAAGATTTGCTATAGGCATTCATTCCTGCCTAATTGCAGTAATAGAAACTGTATCGAGTGATCATACTGCCAATGGCTCTTGTTTAGCTGAATATAATCCTTTACCTCTTATTATTTCTTGCACTGTTGCCAATAATCGGTGCATCTTTGCTAATTACATATTTAAGGACCAAAAATCACACTTGCAATGTTGAATTCTTTCGGTTGCTTTCTTCTCTTGGGTGGCTATTGTCAGTTTCTTTTCTAAGTATTCTCTCTATCGTTAATGCCTATTCTTCTCTAGACAGTCTTGTGCCCTTTTCTCTAGACAGTCTTGTGCCCTTTTCAAAGTGCTGTGCACGTTCTCTAATGGTAAAAAGTTTTGGATACGAGAAAAGAGAAAGAGGGTTGTCAAATTTGTTGTTATTGCGTCACCTGGCATTTTATTTCAATCATGACACAGATTGTCCTTACTATACATTTGTTGCATTGTTTGAAGCCCGTTTGCGGAAATTGTTTGGGTGAAAATGATAGCAGGGCTGTGTTAGACGCTTTTCACTTGGGGAAGGCTCTGGCTAAGCGCTGAACAAGCATATTGAGTCCATGGTCAGGGAGTTCTTGTGCACAATCGGGAGGTTGCAAGCTGAACAACAGAAGCAAGTGCAAGAATTCCAGGTAATTAGCATGTGCCTGTACTTTCTCATGAATCTTGTCTCGATACAATCTAATTATGAAGCTCATTGGTCTCAAGTCATCAGAGAGGTTTGTTCCCGACATAAAGAGTCTAATTTGATGAAGAGAAAAAGGTGTTATCTGGGAACATTTTCATAAGAAGCTGAATCATCATTGAGAATGAGAAGTATGTAATTGGATAGAAACTACCATGATCCTGGTAGTGGCTGTACTCAATATCTTTTAGGATGTAAAATAGATATTATCTGTACAAGTCTGACTGCAACTGTGTTGAGAATTGAAAACCTTTTATCAAGTAATTGAAATTCTCTCTATTGTCTAGCACAAAAAATAAACAAGGGCTGGTAATACCCTGGTCGTATGAAAAACGCAGTGGTAATCACTCATTCTACTCAATTTTGGAGATTGGTAGATCTGGCATCAGATATTTTTGAAATCCCTTGTCATCCTTCAAGCTGGTCTTTATGACTTCAGGAGATACCTAGAGGATTAACCAGTTGAAAAAGCCTTGTGACATTATACTATTCGTGGTAAGAGTCCATTTTTTGTAGGCATAAACGTCAATATAAATTTTATTTACAGGATGAGGTGTTTGAAAGAGCCCAAAGTGCCAAGAGAAAATCAGCTTGTGAAGCAATGGAAGCTCAGGGGCTGATTCCAACATCTCTGCAGCAAATATCGGTAACGGTAGTTTCATTTCACCCACCTCATCCTCGACTACCAGTTTGGTTCACCTCAAGTTGACTTGAATGCTGATTCTGATAGCACTGACCTTGCCGAAGGTGCATAAAATGATGGATGATGACTCTGCTTTATGTAGAAGTATATGTTGCAGCAATGGAAGCTCAGGGGATGATTCTGACGTCTGTCGAAAGAGGCATTGAAAGAGCCCAAAGGACCTAGAGGAAACCAGCCCATGAGGCAATGGAAGCTCAGGGGCTGATTCCGACATCTGTTGCAGCAAATGCTTGTAAATGTGGCGTCATTTCACCTACCTCATCCTCGACTACCATTCTGGTTTCACCTTTGGTTGCTTGAATGCGGATTCTGATAGCAATGACCCTGCTGGATGTGCATCAAATGATGGATGACGACTCTGCTTTATGTATAAGTATATATTGCGCTTTATGCTTGGTAAGTTGATAACAAAATGGATCATCTTCGCCAGTTTTACCTCCTGAGTTTTGCTTGTTGAGCTCAGCTATTTATTAAGGTGATTTTCTAGGTTGTGATTGGATGCTGTATTGTTAGGGCGACGGCTCGTTTTTTGGGGTTGAGATGGAGAGTTGTGTCGCTGCCAATGCAGTTTCATTCGTTGAACATCCGCTTGCTGTAAAATACATGCAGGACATGTGTGGATGATTGCTCTTTCGATTCACGAACTGAATCAGTGTGAAATAGTTATGTCTTGCCATAAACATCAGGCAGAATGGCACTTGAAGTGCACCTGGTCGACCATTTTGCAAATATGGCTAATGACATGATAACACTTGCCCTTCACAAGTCACTCTTTCCCCCTTCATCGGTCGAAGAATGTGACTCTCGCACGGATTCGAAATGCACATTACTCGCATATTCTGAAATTCTGAAGTCGATTTGGACGATTTGCAGGTGAAAAGTATTTCTACACCGTAACAAAATTGCAGGAGTGCTACTGGTCAACTTCATTTGCGGCTTCAAAAGTACGTGAGTTTCACGGAGAGCTTGCACAATTGAGTTTTGTTTTCTTTACGAGGAAGAAACCTCGCAAGCGGTTCGCATGGGACAGCTTTGCTCTTTGCAAGTAAGTCAGGACTCCAGATGAGCATGTCGGCACTATCGAAAACGATTTTCGGGTTCATCTCTTTTTTCACGAACACATTTCTTTGAATCATCAACCCATGACCTTCCGAACCATAATCTATAGACAATGGGCATGGTTGAAATATGATTTAGATTCTTCCTTGGAATGCTTCAACGGCATTAGAAAACCCTGGAAAACTTGGCCAACATATGACAAAAGCATCAAAGGCCCACACCAAGATTGACAACAAGTTGCAGCCAAAATGATGATTCATGTGAAAAAAGACTTAGACGGCCTAAATCGATTTAGGAATGGGCAATTCTCGTAATGAACCAATAACTAAAGGCTACTTTTTTAATGAAGCAAGGCTATAAACAAAGTTATGCACTGTGATGACAACAAAAATTACGACGCCCATTTTCAGCATTGCTATGCTAAATGAACCCCTAACGATTTCCTGATGCTTAGAAGTCCTCGTCAATCTTGAAGACAAAGTTCTTGCTGCCATCTTGAAGGCTTGACATAACAGACGCCTTTTGATAATCACCCACCCGTCTCTCGAAGAAGTTGGCTTTTCCTCTGCACAGCAAAAGAAAAAGGATTTAACAAAGTTGAAGTCGGGCTGAATTCAGGGATTTCAAACTATTAAGGCACAATCTGCAAACCCCGAAAGTGGTCAGGAAAAAAAAATCCTCGCATAAAACAACTCCAAGATAAACAAAACTTCACAAAGAAGCAAGTGATTCAAAACAAAGGGAAAAAGACTATCAGACATGAACAAAGAGGACACTGAAAAAAATGTCAAAATCTTTCCTCCAATCAATCCATATTCCTTGAAAACATCATTGATGGCTACATTAGCTTTAGATTGAAAATGATTGCTACACACCCTATAGGACTGTGACGTTTGGTCTTCCTAATGTTTACAATCCCTTCCACCAGAATGACTATGAAATCACTCATTCGATAGCATGCTTCAGCATTAGCTTGAGACTGAAAATCATTGCTATCTACCCTATAGTCAGCAAACGAGTTTTGTTCCTAATAAGTGTTTTTCATTATTTTATAGGATATACATGCTAAAGACGGGACGTATTATAGATAAGATTAGAATCTTAAAAGCAGTATTAGTCTGATCAGATGATCAATCACTGAGCTTATAAATCCAGCTTGACAATAAAGAAGCCAAAACATCTAATCTTCAATACTCACTGCAAAGATATGAATTCCATCCATTCAAACGGGTTCTCCACGTCATATTTTCTCTGGTATCCTAATGCAACCTGAAATTTTTTTGAAGTATGAATCAATGAGTTAGAAAATGCAACCACCCGGAAGTGATAGAAAAAACAGTAGAGGAAGGAAATATACCAAAAGCCGGTCGGCACAAACTTTATGTACTGGCTCATTAGACTTGAGTTCATGCCAATTAATGCGCATGGAGTGCCTCACAGACAAAATGGATCTCTATTTCAACTGCTTCTTGAACAATTTTATGAACCTTTTCTTGATGGAGTTGCTTCTGCAACAAACTGACATGAAGGAAGCCCATTAATGAACTATCTCCTCATTGACAATAGCTAATTTAACTAATTCTGGAAAAGCAAAATCACCTGTATAAAAGCAAGCAAAGTCACAATGGAGGCCCTCATCTCTAGAAATAAGCTCATTTGAAAATGTCAGACCTGGCATCAGTCCCCTTTTTTTAGCCAGAAAATTGCGCAGAAGCTGAATAAAAAAGCAGCCGATAAACAAGGGGAAAATGTCGCGACCAGCAAATAAAACCATGTTATTCCAAAAACTTGAACATTGAAAGCTATCTAACTTAAATAACAAGAGGAGCGAGTGCATATTAAGAAAAGTACCTCCCTGAGAAAAAAATTCCTTCCACACAAGCAAAAGCAACTAGTCTTTCGGCAAAAGAAGAGGAACTGCAAATCAGAAAATCAAGAATGAAAAGGAACATTCAACCACAGCAATGACCTCTGATTGAATAATGCTAAATCGCAAATTAAGAATGAAACGAACATTCAACTACTGCAATGAACTAACATTATTCTCACATCCACTGGACACTCAATACGCAAGAAATGCCAAGACCAAATTTGCCAAAAGAAACATGCATGACCTTTGGATCCAATAAATGTCCATTTAGCCTTATCAGCCACACATGGGATGTTTTCAACTGCATTGAACAATCTGTGCTTCTCTCTTGAATCCTTTATATAAGTCTCCAGAAGTAAGCTGTACATCTCTGTAAGATGCCATAAAAATATCCATAACAATAAGCATACGTTACATAACTCTGAATAATACTAAATAACCAATCCGATAAGCAATACCAGAATGTATATTCTCCATTGCAATTTGAAATCCATAAAAGGCTCGAGCCTGAAAATGTATTGAGAGGAATTATTCTTCCAGACATTTGAAGAAGATAAAAGCAATAACCAATCCAATGATAGGTGTTCCACCAACCAGTGAAGGACAAGAAAAAAACATGGGATAGGAACAAAATATAGAAAATGAAGAGAAATGAGATGGATTCTTGCATCAAGAGATGGACGATAGCAGAGTAAAAACTTATCCCATATGGCTTATATGGTCAACCTCACTATTTTAGAGCACAGTGATAATTCATCATATGTGCATCTCCTTCTTTTAGCATCTCATTTCACAACTTAATATCAATGCTATAAAAGAATAGTACATTCAAGCCCCAGTAGGATCTAAGTCAAAATATTTTAACGAATATCAGATTCTTCGTCTGATAAGGGTTACCTCTGCAGCCTGAACGTCATTTAAAAATCTTGCCGCCAAGTTCTCTAACACAATACCATCAGATGCAGCAAAAAATGCCAGCACATGGCTTATGAAGTGCTTCTCCGAGCCTGTCAAAGCTTCCCAGTGCTGCAAATCCTGAGACAGATCAACTTCTTCGGCTGCAAACCCAAGAACAGACGATTGAAAATTAGAAAATTAACTGGTACGTTGTCCATCTGATGCAAAATATATATATATATATATATATCGACTCTCATATGAACCTACTTGCATCTTAGCAAGAAAAATGCTGTGCAAGACTGAAGTGAGAGGTTTTATCCTTTATTTCCTTAAGATTGTAGATATGTGATACACTGAACCAAGATGAATGCTCTAGAACTCCTTTGAAAATGAGTACAGGATTCATCTGTTCTTCAAAGCATTTAAATTTTTTCATCTAAGATCTCAACACGTGCGCCAATACAATGGAGAACAGCTAAAACAAAAGAATTTGACTCAGTTTGAAAATCTTTGCACAGTTTTTGTCCAAATTCATTAACAACCATCGGTCATTCCAATTTTGCTGCAATCCTTCATCTCTAATTATATTTTCTCCATGACAAAAAAAATACTCCACCTCATTATTCAATCATTCTCCATTTCTCACAAAACAAAAATGCAAAAGTCTTTGATAGTAAAATAGGACACATACATGATCAGCAACGAAACCAGTCCCTAAATAGTCCATCATGTAATATCACTTTATAAATTGAAAACACAGGCCAAATTACATGTTGACTGATCGGTTGACACCCTCCGACTAATGACTGACTTCCTTAAAAATGGGCAAAACTTAAAGAGTACCCTTTACAGAGAACGCAAGAGAGCCCAAAAGTACAGAGCAACAAGTCAGTGGAATCCTGATAAACACAGAACAAAATATCCCAAAATCCAGGCAAATATCATTCGAATGAATCATGGGATGAACACAAGTAATGAAACAGAAGGCAATTCTCGAAACATCGAAGAATTTCCGAGAATAATACAGCATATAATACATCACTCCAATAAAATAGGAAAGAAGGAATCACACCTGATGAAACAGAGCAAGAATTCAAGAACACCTCCACAAACGGAATTACAAGAAAAAGGACAATTGCAGGGAAGTACCAGTCCAGAAACTGGCTTGAGCCTTCTTGTACATCTCCCAGAGCGGCTTATACCGAATGGGAAACATGCAAAACCTCTGGTTTTGGTCCTTCAGAATTGGCTCTTCTTCCTCTTCTCTGTCCTCTTCTCTCTCTGCTCCATTTCTCAGAGAACCCATTCTCCTCTCTCCCCCTCTCTCGAACAACTCGATGAAATTCCAGTTTTATATGGCCAGGGGTGGATATGGAGAAACCCCACAAAAACCCTGCTGCAGAAAAATCCAACACGGTGGATGTTGATGGCTTAAGGGGAACCCAGGAGAGACCCCAATGAAAACGATGATTACCCACAAAAAAGGTTTCCGATTTTTGTTTGTGTCCACGTTTCTTGCATGGAAGGTTCGGTCGATTCGGCAGTTGCTTCGGAAAAAGAAAACTACTGGGCTGAGATGGGCCAACTTATGTGGGCCGGCTGGTGGCAATCTACTCATTTGATTACCTGGTCCAACAAGAGGTTAACCAGATTTCGTTTTTTTTTTTTTACCGGTGAAAACCAGAATTACATCAAAGAAACCAAGTCAAGTTACATTCTCTACGGTACTAAGAGTGATCGGTTCCCGGTCCGACTTAATCCCACCCACAAATTGAAACCGGACTAAAAGGACAGTTTCTCAATTTCTGGGATCGGAATGATAGGACCATTCCCAGCGGTTCAATGAAACCGGTGAATTATTAGTAGGTGAGCTACACAAACTTTAATCTTAATATTTTAATTAAAATTTTTATAAATGTAAAAAATAAACTATGGATTTTTACATTTAAGAATAAATAAAAAATAAATAAAAATATTGGTGTGGTTCCTTCCGAACCGGACCTAAAATCATACTTTTGGTTCAATCCGGTCTAGGCGGTTCCTGTTCAATTGATCCGTTTTGACCACCCCTATGATTTGTGCGTCACCTGGGGTATCGTCGAAAGATGATCGCTCGATGCGGCCATTGAGTGAAGGTTGCTTTGTGAGCATACATTGATGGAGCAGGGTCTATTCAACTCTCTGGTGAACAAACTATAGAGCATGATTGTCAGGTGTTATGGATGGGGTGGAATGTGCGTAACGAGCCAGGTCATATGCAGTGACGCCCCTCACTGGGTTTATCCCATGAACACTGTCCTAGGTTGTCTTGTTGGGTCACCTTTTTTTTAGGTACAGAACAGCACGCACTATAAAGGTCGATCGAATTATTTTACAAGAGATTTCGCTGAAATAGATATTTCATGGGCACAAAACTTCACCGTACAATTAATGTGCGTGAGCTATTTTAACAGAGATTGCATTCCTCACTAAACAATGGAACTTTTGTTCCACATACTAAATTACAGCCGAAGAGATTTCGCTCAGATGTTAATTTTTCTATCTTTCGTTGTGGATTTTGATTGCATCTTGTTGCATGGTTTGAGTTCGATGGATTGATCCGGAATCAATCAAAAGTCGAAGAAGCTTCTATGCATCTTCACGTGGGCTTCGCCTAAACCGGTGCATGACCGATGATCTTCGAATGATTTGTATACATAAAGATGAATAGGTGAATCGAGAGTTCGCACAACTTTTAATCGATTTTCTTCGTGCCATTTTTTTTCACAATTTCTGAACTTTGTTGAAACATCGTGATAAAGGCGGAACTAAAAAGAATTCGTTCCGATGCCCGTATAAGAAAGTTACACTTGCAATTGCGTAATTTGATAAGAGATTGGCCACGCTAGAGTGAAGTCAAATCAATTTGATGATGGAATTGAGGCTAAAGTCTACATTGACCAGCTAAGCATCACAGTATGGAGTGGCGTTGTTAAGGGGTTTTCCCATCATGCTCTAATCTCCCGTTTATAGTTCGCAGGGAAGAGCAATACTTTTCCATCCCTAAAGACTAGCATTAGGTCGGATTATGACGGGAAAATTACCAAAAGAGTTCTAACTTTTAATTTAATCAATTTAGTCCTGAATCTTTTGATAATTATCAATTAACCTTTCGACCAATTTGGCAGGAAAATGCGACGTTGACGTTAGTCGTCCTATGTAGTATAGTCATAGTTGATGTGGACAATAGTAGTAACTTTTAATTTTTTTTTTTGAAGTTTTTTATTTTTATTCTCCTTTTTTCCTTTGCTTTTTTTTTTTTTGTTATTCGTTATCCCGCTGGCCGCGGAGGCCACAAACCGTCCATCCCCATCGCGAGTCACGATGCGGCACAGTCCGCGCCTGTCCCCATCGAACTCCCACAAAAATCCCTGCTGCATCAATTTTTGGCTAAATTTACATGAAAAGAAATTCTAAAAATTAAAGAAAAATTGCAGAATTTTTTTTTTTTGGTTCAAAATTGGATTCCTAGGGGTGGCCAAGGGTTCCAAACTTGATTTTTGATTATATAATTTTTTTATTTTTTTAAAAAATTTAATGACCAAAAATTAAATGCAACAACCCCGCCAAACGTTTACTGGGTAGGTAAATTCTAATTCATAGGTATTTTCAAATGATAGTATCACGTCACCACAGAAAACTTCACGACAAACTTTCTCTAATTTAACGATCATACGAAGAAAAGAACTAATACC
>JAGVVM010023690.1:0-16655 GCA_019149425.1 Psidium friedrichsthalianum | reverse complement strand
GACGATTTGCAGGTGAAAAGTATTTCTACACCTTAACAAAAATTGCAGAGTGCTACTGGTCAACTTCATGTGGCGGCTTCAAAAGTACCTGAGTTTCACAGAGAGCTTGCGTCAACTGAGTTTTGTTTTCTTTACGAGGAAGAAACCTCGCAAGCGGTTCGCGTGGGACAGCTTTGCTCTTTGCAAGTAAGTCAGGACTCCAGATGAGCATGTCGGCACTATCGAATACGATTGTCGGGTTCATTTCTTTTTTCACGAACACATTTCTTTGAATCATCAAGCCATGACCTTCCGAACCATAATCTATTAGACAATGGCATAGTTGAAATATGATTTAGATTCTTCCTTGGAATGCTTCAACGGCATTAAAAAACCTTGGAAAACTTGGCCAACATATGACAAAAGCATACAAAGGCCCACACCAGATTGACAACACTTGCAGCCAAAATGATGATTCATGTGAAAAAGACTTAGACGGCCTAAATCGATATAGGAATGGGCAATTCTCGTAATGAACCAATAACTAAAGGCTACTTTTTTTAATGAAGCAAGGCTCTAAACAAAGTTATGTACTGTGATGACAACAAAATTACGACGCCCATTTTCAGCATTGCTATGCTAAATGAACCCCTAACGATTTCCCGATGCTTAGAAGTCCTCGTCAAGCTTGAAGACAAAGTTCTTGCTGCCATCTTGAAGGCTCGACATAACACATGCCTTTTGATAATCACCCACCCGTCTCTCGAAGAAGTTGGCTTTTCCTCTGCACAGCAAAAAGAAAAAGGATTTAACAAAGTTGAAGTCGGCTGAATTCAGGGATTTCAAACTATTAAGGCTCAATCTGCAAACCCCGAAAGTGGTCAGGAACAAAAAATCCTCGCATAAAATGACTCCAAGATGAACAAAACTTCACAAAGAAGCAAGTGATTCAAAACAAAGGGAAAAAGACTATCAGACATGAACAAAGAGGACACTGAAAAAAAATGTCAAAATCTTTCCTTCAATCAATCCATATTCCTTGAAAACATCATTGATGGCTACATTAGCTTTAGATTGAAATGATTGCTACCCACCCTATAGGACTGTGACGTCTGGTCTTCCTAATGTTTACAATCCCTTCCACCAGAATTGACTATGAAATCACTCATTCGATAGCATGCTTCAGCATTAGCTTGAGACTGAAAATCATTGCTATCTACCCTATAGTCGGCAAACGAGTTTTCTTCCTAATGAAGTGTTTTTCATTATTTTATAGGATATACATGCTAAAGACGGGACGTATTATAGATAAGATTAGAGTCTTAAAAGCAGTATTAGTCTGATCAGATGATCAATCACTAGGCTTATAAATCCAGGTTGACAATAAAGAAGCCAAAACATCTAATCTTCAATACTCACTGTAAGGATATGAATTCCATCCATTCAAATGGGTTCTCCACGTCATATTTTCTCTGGTATCCTAATGCAACCTGAAATTTTTTTAAAGTACAAATCAATGAGTTACAGAAAATGCAACCACACCAGAAGTGATAAGAAAAACAGTAAGAGGAAAGGAAATATACCAAAAGCCGGTCGGCGACAAACTTTATGTACTGGCTCATTAGACTTGAGTTCATGCCAATCAATGCGCATGGGAGTGCCTCACAGACAAAATGGATCTCTATTTCAACTGCTTCTTGAACAATTTTATGAACCTTTTCTTGATGGAGTTGCTTCAGCAACAAACTAACATGAAGGAAGCCCATTAATGAACTATCTCCTCATTGACAATAGCTAATTTAACTGATTCTGGAAAAGCAAAATCACCTGTACAAAATGCAAGCAAAGTCACAATGGAGGCCCTCATCTCTAGAAATGAGCTCATTTGAAAATGTCAGACCTGGCATCAGTCCCCTCTTTTTTAGCCAGAAAATTGCGCAGAAGCTGAATAAAAAAGCAGCCGATAAACAAGGGGAAAATGTCACGACCAGCAAATAAAACCATGTTATTCCAAAACTTGAACATTGAAAGCTATCTAACTTAAATAACAAGAGGAGCGAGTGCATATTAAGAAAGTACCTCCCTGAGAAAAAAATTCCTTCCACACGCAAGCAAAAGCAACTAGTCTTTCGGCAAAAGAAGAGGAACTGCAAATCAGAAAATCAAGAATGAAAAGGAACCTTCAACCACAGCAATGACCTCTGATTGAATAATGCTAAATCGCAAATTAAGAATGAAACGAACATTCAGCTACTGCAATGAACTTTAACATTATTCTCACATCCATTGTACACTCAATACGCAAGAAATGCCAAGACCAATTTGCCAAAAGAAACATGCATGACCTTTGAATCCAATCAAATGTCCATTTAGCCTTATCAGCCACACATGGAATGTTTTCAACTGCATTGAACAATCTGTGCTTCTCTCTTGAATCCTTTATATAAGTCTCCAGAAGTAAGCTGTACATCTCTGTAAGATGCCATAAAAATATCCATAACAATAAGCATACATTGCATAACTCTGAATAATACTAAATAACCAATCCGATAAGCAATACCAGAATGTATATTCTCCATTGCAATTTGAAATCCATAAAAGGCTCGAGCCTGAAAATGTATTGAGAGGAATTACTCTTCCAGACATTTGAAGAAGATAAATGCAATGACCAATCCAATGACAGGTGTTCCACCAACCAGTGAAGGTCAGGAAAAAACATGGATAGGAACAAAATATAGAAAATGAAGAGAAATGAGATGGATTCTTGCATCAAGTGATGGACAATAGCAGAGTAAAAACTTATACCATATGGCTCATATGGTCAACCTCACTATTTTAGAGCACAGTGATAATTCATCATATGTGCATCTCCTTCTTTTAGCATCTCATTTCACAAATTATATCAAATATAAAAGAATAGTACATTCAAGCCCCAGTAGGATCTAAGTCAAAATATTTTAACGAATATCAGATTCTTTGTCTGATAAGGGTTACCTCTGCAGCCTGAACGTCATTTAAAAATCTTGCCGCCAAGTTCTCTAACACAATACCATCAGATGCAGCGAAAAATGCCAGCACGTGGCTTATGAAGTGCTTCTCTGAGCCTGTCAAAGCTTCCCAGTGCTGCAAATCCTGAGACAGATCAACTTCTTCAGCTGCAAACCCAAGAACAGACGATTGAAAATTAGAAAATTAACCGGTACGTTGTCCATCTGATGCAAAAAAAAAAAA
This sequence comes from Psidium friedrichsthalianum, assembly GCA_019149425.1. Taxonomy (NCBI): domain Eukaryota; kingdom Viridiplantae; phylum Streptophyta; class Magnoliopsida; order Myrtales; family Myrtaceae; genus Psidium; species Psidium friedrichsthalianum. Next base: position 13,445 of record JAGVVM010023690.1, on the reverse strand, counting down.
AACATATCAACTCTCATATGAACCTATTTGCATCTTAGCAAGAAAAATGCTGTGCAAGACTGAAGTAAGAGGCTTTATCCTTTATTTCCTTAAGATTGTAGATTGTGATACACTGAACCAAGATGAATGCTCTAGAACTCCTTTGAAAGTGAGTACAGGATTCATGTGTTCTTCAAAGCATTTAAATTTTTTCATCTAAGATCTCAACACGTGCACCAATACAATGGAGAACGGCTAAAACAAAAGAATTTGACTCAATTTGAAAATCTTTGCACAGTTTTCGTCCAAATTCATTAACAACCATCGGTCATTCCAATTTTGCTGCAATCTTTCATCTCTAATTATATTTTCTCCATGACAAAAAAATACTCCACCTCATTATTCGATCATTCTCCATTTCTCACAAAAACAAAAATGCAAAAGTCTTTGATAGTAAAATAGGACACATATATGATCAGCAACAAAACCAATCCCTAAATAGTCCATCATGTAATATCACTTTATAAATTGAAAACACAGGCCAAATTACATGTTGACTGATCGGTTGACACCCTCCGACTAATGGCTGACTTCCTTAAAAATGGGCAAAACTTAAAGAGTACCCTTTACAGAGACCCAAGAGCGCCCAAAAGTACCGAGCAACAAGTCAGTGGAATCCTGATAAACACAGAATAAAATATCCCAAAATCCAGGCAAATATCATTCGATTGAATCAGGGGATAAACACAAGTAATGAAACAGAAGGCAATTCTCGAAACATCGAAGAATTTCCGAGAATAATACAGCATATAATACATCACTCCAATAAAATAGGAAAGAAGGAATCACACCTGATGAAACAGAGCAAGAAATTCAAGAACACCTCCACAAACGGAATTACAAGAAAAAGGAGAATTGCAGGGAAGTACCAGTCCAGAAACTGGCTTGAGCCTTCTTGTACATCTCCCAGAGCGGCTTATACCGAATGGGAAACATGCAAAACCTCTGGTTTTGGTCCTTCAGAATTGGCTCTTCTTCCTCTTCTCTGTCCTCTTCTCTCTCTGCTTCATTTCTCAGAGAACCCATTCTCCTCTCTCCCCCTCTCTCGTACAACTCGATGAAATTCCAGTTTTATATGGCCAGGGGTGGATATGGAGAAACCCCACAAAAACCCTGCTGCAGAAAAATCCAACACGGTGGATGTTGATGGCTAAGGGGAACCCAGAAGAGACCCCAATGAAAACGATGATTACCCACAAAAAGGTTTCCGACTTTTGTTTGCGTCCACGTTTCTTGCATGGAAGGTTCGGTCGATTCGGCAGTTGCTTCGGAAAAAGAAAACTACTGGGTTGAGATGGGCCACTTATGTGGGCCGGCTGGTGGCAATCTACTCATTTGATTACCTGGTCCACAAGAGGTTAACCAGATTTCGTTTTTTTTTTTTCCGGTGAAAACCAGAATTGCATCGAAGAAACCAAGTCAAGTTACATTCTCTACGGTACTAAGAGTGATCAGTTCCCGGTCCGACTTAATCCCACCCACAAATTGAGAACCGGACTAAAAGGATAGTTTCTCAATTTCTGGGATTGGAATGGACAGGACCATTCTTAAGTGGTTCAATAAAACCGGTGAATTATTAGTAGGTGAGCTACACAAACTTTAATCTTAACATTTTAATTAAAATTTTTAAAAATGTAAAAAATAAACTACGGATTTTTACATTTAAGAATAAATAAAATAATTGGTGTGGTTCCTTCACAACCGGACCTAAAATCATGACTTTTGGTTCAATCCGGTCTAGGCGGTTCCTGCTTCAATTGATCCTTTTGACCACCCCTACAATTGGTGCGTCACCTAGGGGTATCGTCAAGAGATGATCGCTCGATGCGGCCATTGAGTGAAGATTGCTTCGTGAGCATACATTGATGGAGCAGGGTCTATTCAACTCTCTGGTGAATAAACTACAGAGCATGATTGTCAGGTGTTATGGATGGGGTGGAATGTGCGTAACGAGCCAGGTCATATGCAGTGACGCCCCTCACCCGGTTTATCCCATGAACACTGTCCTAGGTTGTCTTGTTGGGTCACCTTTTTTTAGGTACAGAACAGCACGCACTATAAAGTTCGATAGAATTATTTCACAACAGATTTCGCAGAAATAGAGATTTCATGGGCACAAACTTCACCGTACAATTAATGTGCGTGAGCTATTTTAACAGAGATTGTGTTCTCACTAAACAATGGAACTTTTGTTCCACATACCAAAATTGCAGCCGAAGAGATTTCCGCTCGGATGTTATTTTTCTATCCTTCATTGTGGTTTTGATTGCATCTTGTTGCATGGTTTGAGCTCGATGGATTGATCCGGAATCAATCAAAAGTCGAAGAAGCTTCTATGCATCTTCACGTGGTTTCGTCTAAACCGGCGCATGGACCGATGATCTTCGAATGATTTGTATACATAAGGATGAATAGGTGAATCGAGAGTTCGCACAACTTCTAATCGATTTTCTTCGTGCCATTTTTTCACAATTTCTGAACTTTGTTGAAACATCGTGATAAAGGCCGAACTAAAAAGAATTCGTTCCGATGCCCGTATAAGAAAGTTACACTTGCAATTGCGTAATTTGATAAGAGATTGGCCAAGCTAGAGTGAAGTCAAATCAATTTGAGGATGGAATTGAGGCTAAAGTCTACATTTACCAGCTAAGCATCACAGTATGGAGTGGCGTTCTTAAGGGGTTTTTCCAATTGTGCTCTAATCTCCCGTTTATATTTCGCAAGGAAGAGCAATACTTTTCCATCCCTAAAGATTAGCATTAGGTTAGATTACGAACGGGAAATTACCAAAAGAATTCTGAATCTTTTAATTTGATCAATTTAGTCCTGAATCTTTTGATTATTTATCAATTAACCTTTCGGCCAATTTCAGCAGGAAAATGTTGATGTTGATGTTAGTCATCCTATGTGGCATAGCCGTAGTTGATGTGGACAATAGTAGTAACTTTTAATTTTTTTTTTTTTTTTTATTTTTTATTCTCTCTTTTTTCCTTTGCTTTTTATTTTTATTTTGTTATCGTTATCCTCGCCGTCCGCGGAGGCCCAAACTCAGTCCCCACTCGCGAGTCACGATGCGGCACAGTCGCGACTTGTCCCCATCAAACTCCCACGAAAATCCCTGCTGCATCAATTTTTGGCTAAATTTACATGAAAAGAAATTCTAAAAATTAAAGAAAAATTGCAGAATTTTTTTATTGTTCAAAATTGGATTCCTAGGGGTGGCCAAGGATTTCAAACTTGATTTTTGAATTATATAATTTTTCTTATTTTTAAATTTAATTAATAAAAAATTAGGCGTCAACAACCTCGCCAAACATTTTTGACCGAGGTAGGTAAATTCTAATTCATAGGTCATTTTCAAATTGATAGTATCACGTGCACGAGAAAACTTCACGAACAAATTTTCTCTGATTTAACGATCATACGACGGAGCAAAGAATCTGGAAAATCCCATGTATACTATCGATACAACACCTTCCACTTATATCGTTACAAATCTGTATGTACAATGATATGATGCAGAGGTCAATCATCTTTCATCTTATTAGGCAAATTGGTTCGGTCGCAATAATCCTTTAACCAATAAGCTCATTCGGTCTATTGAGATCACTGTTAAAGTTTGTTTACAAAACAAACAAAAATGTTGCCTTTTCTAATCTCACATAGGATGGAAAGAAGAGTGCAAGTCTCTTTATTAGTTAGAAGGCTGCTACAGCATTTCAAAATAAAGAAATGTGCAGGTGCGGTAGCCTTCACTATACTCGCGTGCAGGTGCGCATGTGATTGCGCGATTATTAGGCGCACTTAGCACTTTGCGCGGTCGAGAGTAATAATTAACAAGCATATTCTTATTATTTATTTATTTTATTTCGAATAAAATTCAATAAAATTTAATTGTAACATTGTAGCGAAACAATGGTGACTGTTCACTTAGAAGTTGCAATTATTTTTTATATTAATTTTGAATTTTAATTAATTAATTATGTCCAATAGTTGCAACTTTCAGACTTGACAGTTTGGATGTGAAGAATTGCATCCTTTCAAGTTAGCAATTTTTAACCTTCGAAAAGTTGCAATCTTTCATACAAACTATTTTCGAAAAATGAAAAGGTGTGACCGAATAAACTGTTTTGGGTATGAAGAGTTGCATGAGAATTAACTACTTTTCGATGCGAAAAGGTATGTTCATTTCTCATTATATATTCAAGTGGTCTGTTCATTTTAGAAGATAAATTATTTTTTAATTTTTGTTCTTTTTGTTGTAATTGATAAGTTAATGACTCAATTAATGTCAACATAACTGACGTGGAATTAATGTCGTCGATTACGATGTGGATTAATGTTGGCGTTGTCACGCCCCGAACCTCCACGAGCGCGCGACACCTGCACAACACGGTCGATACATGCGACGTCCCAGGACTGTCGCCGACCTTGAAACCTTAATATTCGAATTTTGCGCTAGCGGAAGCGATACCTTACCCCTGACAACAAATGAGCAAGGACTACCAACCATAACACCTCATATATTACATAATCTTGGCTCCATTTTACACTTGAATATCAGCGTTACAAATAGTAACAACAACAAACAACTCAGGGCGACCACATCCATCAACAATCATCGATTCACCATCAACAGTTCTTGCCAACTGGGTACTCCACCACCTGGATATCAAATCTTGCGGTATCTTACCATGCTTATATCCTAGGGTCTGAAAAATAAGGGTAATCACCCGTGAGACACATCTCAGCAAGCTAACTTCTAAATCCCTTCTCAGAATACCACACAAACCCTCAGACCCAACTCCACCCTCATCTAGGCATTCAAACCACAGAATCAAAATTCTCAAATATTATTTTAAATACGAAAACGGGCCACAAATATTTGAAATAGTAATATAAATTTTCTCGGGCCCTATTTTGCATAAAATGCTTCAAAAACAAATTTTCGTACTCGATCCACATGGGACCACAAAACTTGTCACTTTCAATCAAATCAAATTGGGCAGCACGTGAACAGTGTTCGTGGGTCGTGAACAGTAAATAGAGCACTATTTGGCCCGTTTTCGTATTTATACGAAAACGGGCCAAATAGTGCTCTATTTTACTGTTCACGACCCACGAACACTGTTCACGTGCTGCCCAATTTGATTTGATTTGAAAGTGACAAGTTTTGTGGTCCCATGTGGATCGAGTACCGAAAATTTGGTTTTTGAAGCATTTTATGCAAAATAGGGCCCGAGAAATATTTTATTACTATTTCAAATATTTGTGGCCCGTTTTCGTATTTAAAATAATATTTGAGAATTTTGATTCTGTGGTTTGAATGCCTAGATGAGGCGTGGAGTTGGGTCTGAGGTTTGTGTGGTATTCTGAGAAGGGATTTAGAAGTTAGCTTGCTGAGATGTGTTCTCACGGGTGATTACCCTTATTTTTCAGACCCTAGGATATAAGCATGGTAAGAATACCGCAAGATTTGATATCCAGGTGGTGGAGTACCCAGTTGGCAAGAACTGTTGATGGTGAATCGATGATTGTTGATGGATGTGGTCGCCCTGAGTTGTTTGTTGTTGTTAATATTTGTAACGCTGATATTCAAGTGTAAAATGGAGCCAAGATTATGTAATATATGAGGTGTTATGGTTGGCTAGTCCTTGCTCATTTGTTGTCAGGGGTAAGGTATCGCTTCCGCTAGCGCAAAATTCGAATATTAAGGTTTCAAGGTCGGCGACAGTCCTGGGACGTCGCATGTATCGACCGTCGTTGTGCAGGTGTCGCGCGCTCGTGGAGGTTCGGGGCGTGACAACGCCAACATTAATCCACATCGTAATCGACGACATTAATTCACGTCAGTTATGTTGACATTAATTGAGTCATTAACTTATCAATTACAACAAAAAGAACAAAAATTAAAAAATAATTTATCTTCTAAATGAACAGGAACACTTGAATATATAATGAGAAATGAACATACCTTTTCGCATCCGAAAAGTAGTTAATTCTCATGCAACTCTTCATACCCAAAACAGTTTATTCGGTCACACCTTTTCATTTTTCGAAAATAGTTTTGTATGAAAGATTGCAACTTTTCGAAGGTTAAAAATTGCTAACTTGAAAGGATGCAATTCTTCACATCCAAACTGTCAAGTCTGAAAGTTGCAACTATTGGACATAATTAATTAATTAAAATTCAAAATTAATATAAAAAATAATTGCAACTTCTAAGTGAACAGTCACATTGTTTCGCTACAATGTTACAATTAAATTTTATTGAATTTTATTTCGAAATAAAATAAATAAATAATAAGAATATGCTTGTTAATTATTACTCTCGACCGCGCAAAGTGCTAAGTGCGCCTAATAATCGCGCAATCACATGCGCACCTGCACGCGAGTATAGTGAAGGCTACCGCACCTGCACATTTCTTTATTTTGAAATGCTGTAGCAGCCTTCTAACTAATAAAGAGACTTGCACTCTTCTTTCCATCCTATGTGAGATTAGAAAAGGCAACATTTTTGTTTGTTTTGTAAACAAACTTTAACAGTGATCTCAATAGACCGAATGAGATTATTGGTTAAAGGATTATTGCGACCGAACCAATTTGCCTAATAAGATGAAAGATGATTGACCTCTGCATCATATCATTGTACATACAGATTTGTAACGATATAAGTGGAAGGTGTTGTATCGATAGTATACATGGGATTTTCCAGATTCTTTGCTCCGTCGTATGATCGTTAAATCCAGAGAAATTTGTTCGTGAAGTTTTCTCGTGCACGTGATACTATCAATTTGAAAATGACCTATGAATTAGAATTTACCTACCTCGTCAAAAATGTTTGGCGAGGTTGTTGACGCCTAATTTTTTATTAATTAAATTTAAAAATAAGAAAAATTATATAATTCAAAAATCAAGTTTGAAATCCTTGGCCACCCCTAGGAATCCAATTTTGAACAATAAAAAAATTCTGCAATTTTTCTTTAATTTTTAGAATTTCTTTTCATGTAAATTAGCCAAAAATTGATGCAGCAGGGATTTTCGTGGGAGTTTGATGGGGACAAGTCGCGACTGTGCCGCATCGTGACTCGCGAGTGGGGACTGAGTTTGGGCCTCCGCGGCCGAGGGATAACGATAACAAAATAAAAAAAAAAGCAAAGGAAAAAAGAAGAATAAAAAATAAAAAAAAATTTAAAAAAATTAAAAGTTACTACTATTGTCCACATCAACTACGGCTATGCACATAGGATGACTAACATCAACATCACATTTTCCTGCTGAAATTGGCCGAAAGGTTAATTGATAAATAATCAAAAGATTCAGGACTAAATTGATCAAATTAAAAGATTCAGAATTCTTTTGGTAATTTCCCGTTCGTAATCTAACCTAATGCTAATCTTTAGGGATGGAAAAGTATTGCTCTTCCTTGCGAAATATAAACGGGAGATTAGAGCACAATTGGAAAAACCCCTTAAGAACGCCACTCCATACTGTGATGCTTAGCTGGTAAATGTAGACTTTAGCCTCATTCCATCCTCAAATTGATTTGACTTCACTCTAGCTGGCCAATCTCTTATCAAATTACGCAATTGCAAGTGTAACTTTCTTATACGGGCATCGAACGAATTCTTTTTAGTTCGGCCTTTATCACGATGTTTCAACAAAGTTCAGAAATTGTGAAAAAATGGCACGAAGAAAATCGATTAGAAGTTGTGCGAACTCTCGATTCACCTATTCATCCTTATGTATACAAATCATTCGAAGATCATCGGTCCATGCGCCGGTTTAGACGAAACCACGTGAAGATGCATAGAAGCTTCTTCGACTTTTGATTGATTCCGGATCAATCCATCGAACTCAAACCATGCAACAAGATGCAATCAAAACCCACAATGAAGGATAGAAAAATAACATCCGAGCGGAAATCTCTTCGGCTGCAATTTTGGTATGTGGAACAAAAGTTCCATTGTTTAGTGAGAACACAATCTCTGTTAAAATAGCTCACGCACATTAATTGTACGGTGAAGTTTTGTGCCCATGAAATCTCTATTTCTGCGAAATCTGTTGTGAAATAATTCTATCGAACTTTATAGTGCGTGCTGTTCTGTACCTAAAAAAAGGTGACCCAACAAGACAACCTAGGACAGTGTTCATGGGATAAACCGGGTGAGGGGCGTCACTGCATATGACCTGGCTCGTTACGCACATTCCACCCCATCCATAACACCTGACAATCATGCTCTGTAGTTTATTCACCAGAGAGTTGAATAGACCCTGCTCCATCAATGTATGCTCACGAAGCAATCTTCACTCAATGGCCGCATCGAGCGATCATCTCTTGACGATACCCCTAGGTGACGCACCAATTGTAGGGGTGGTCAAAATGGATCAATTGAAGCAGGAACCGCCTAGACCGGATTGAACCAAAACTCATGATTTTAGGTCCGGTTGTGAAGGAACCACACCAATTATTTTATTTATTCTTAAATGTAAAAATCCGTAGTTTATTTTTTACATTTTAAAAATTTTAATTAAAATGTTAAGATTAAAGTTTGTGTAGCTCACCTACTAATAATTCACCGGTTTTATTGAACCACTTAAGAATGGTCCTGTCCATTCCAATCCCAGAAATTGAGAAACTGTCCTTTTAGTCCGGTTCTCAATTTGTGGGTGGGATTAAGTCGGACCGGGAACTGATCACTCTTAGTACCGTAGAGAATGTAACTTGACTTGGTTTCTTCGATGCAATTCTGGTTTTCACCGGAAAAAAAAAAACGAAATCTGGTTAACCTCTTGTTGGACCAGGTAATCAAATGAGTAGATTGCCACCAGCCGGCCCACATAAGTGGCCCATCTCAACCCAGTAGTTTTCTTTTTCCGAAGCAACTGCCGAATCGACCGAACCTTCCATACAAGAAACGTGGACGCAAACAAAAGTCGGAAACCTTTTTTGTGGGTAATCATCGTTTTCATTGGGGTCTCTTCTGGGTTCCCCTTAGGCCATCAACATCCACCGTGTTGGATTTTTCTGCAGCAGGGTTTTTGTGGGGTTTCTCCATATCCACCCCTGGCCATATAAAACTGGAATTTCATCGAGTTGTACGAGAGAGGGGGAGAGAGGAGAATGGGTTCTCTGAGAAATGAAGCAGAGAGAGAAGAGGACAGAGAAGAGGAAGAAGAGCCAATTCTGAAGGACCAAAACCAGAGGTTTTGCATGTTTCCCATTCGGTATAAGCCGCTCTGGGAGATGTACAAGAAGGCTCAAGCCAGTTTCTGGACTGGTACTTCCCTGCAATTCTCCTTTTTCTTGTAATTCCGTTTGTGGAGGTGTTCTTGAATTTCTTGCTCTGTTTCATCAGGTGTGATTCCTTCTTTCCTATTTTATTGGAGTGATGTATTATATGCTGTATTATTCTCGGAAATTCTTCGATGTTTCGAGAATTGCCTTCTGTTTCATTACTTGTGTTTATCCCATGATTCAATCGAATGATATTTGCCTGGATTTTGGGATATTTTATTCTGTGTTTATCAGGATTCCACTGACTTGTTGCTCGGTACTTTTGGGCGCTCTTGGGTTCTCTGTAAAGGGTACTCTTTAAGTTTTGCCCATTTTTAAGGAAGTCAGCCATTAGTCGGAGGGTGTCAACCGATCAGTCAACATGTAATTTGGCCTGTGTTTTCAATTTATAAAGTGATATTACATGATGGACTATTTAGGGATTGGTTTTGTTGCTGATCATATATGTGTCCTATTTTACTATCAAAGACTTTTGCATTTTTGTTTTTGTGAGAAATGGAGAATGATCGAATAATGAGGTGGAGTATTTTTTTGTCATGGAGAAAATATAATTAGAGATGAAAGATTGCAGCAAAATTGGAATGACCGATGGTTGTTAATGAATTTGGACAAAACTGTGCAAAGATTTTCAATTGAGTCAAATTCTTTTGTTTTAGCCGTTCTCCATTGTATTGGCGCACGTGTTGAGATCTTAGATGAAAAAATTTAAATGCTTTGAAGAACACATGAATCCTGTACTCACTTTCAAAGGAGTTCTAGAGCATTCATCTTGGTTCAGTGTATCACAATCTACAATCTTAAGGAAATAAAGGATAAAGCCTCTTACTTCAGTCTTGCACAGCATTTTTCTTGCTAAGATGCAAATAGGTTCATATGAGAGTTGATATGTTTTTTTTTTTTATTGCATCAGATGGACAACGTACCGGTTAATTTTCTAATTTTCATCGTCTGTTCTTGGTTTGCAGCTGAAGAAGTTGATCTGTCTCAGGATTTGCAGCACTGGGAAGCTTTGACAGGCTCAGAGAAGCACTTCATAAGCCACGTGCTGGCATTTTTCGCTGCATCTGATGGTATTGTGTTAGAGAACTTGGCGGCAAGATTTTTAAATGACGTTCAGGCTGCAGAGGTAACCCTTATCAGACAAAGATCTGATATTCGTTAAAATATTTTGACTTAGATCCTACTGGGGCTTGAATGTACTATTCTTTTATATTATTGATATTAATTTGTGAAATGAGATGCTAAAAGAAGGAGATGCACATATGATGAATTATCACTGTGCTCTAAAATAGTGAGGTTGACCATATGAGCCATATGGTATAAGTTTTTACTCTGCTATTGTCCATCACTTGATGCAAGAATCCATCTCATTTCTCTTCATTTTCTATATTTTGTTCCTATCCCATGTTTTTTCCTGACCTTCACTGGTTGGTGGAACACCTGTCATTGGATTGGTCATTGCATTTATCTTCTTCAAATGTCTGGAAGAGTAATTCCTCTCAATACATTTTCAGGCTCGAGCCTTTTATGGATTTCAAATTGCAATGGAGAATATACATTCTGGTATTGCTTATCGGATTGGTTATTTAGTATTATTCAGAGTTATGCAATGTATGCTTATTGTTATGGATATTTTTATGGCATCTTACAGAGATGTACAGCTTACTTCTGGAGACTTATATAAAGGATTCAAGAGAGAAGCACAGATTGTTCAATGCAGTTGAAAACATTCCATGTGTGGCTGATAAGGCTAAATGGACATTTGATTGGATTCAAAGGTCATGCATGTTTCTTTTGGCAAATTTGGTCTTGCATTTCTTGCGTATTGAGTGTACAATGGATGTGAGAATAATGTTAAAGTTCATTGCAGTAGCTGAATGTTCGTTTCATTCTTAATTTGCGATTTAGCATTATTCAATCAGAGGTCATTGCTGTGGTTGAAGTTCCTTTTCATTCTTGATTTTCTGATTTGCAGTTCCTCTTCTTTTGCCGAAAGACTAGTTGCTTTTGCTTGCGTGGAAGGAATTTTTTTCTCAGGGAGGTACTTTTCTTAATATGCACTCGCTCCTCTTGTTATTTAAGTTAGATAGCTTTCAATGTTCAAGTTTTGGAATAACATGGTTTTATTTGCTGGTCGTGACATTTTCCCCTTGTTTATCGGCTGCTTTTTTATTCAGCTTCTGCGCAATTTTCTGGCTAAAAAAGAGGGGACTGATGCCAGGTCTGACATTTTCAAATGAGCTCATTTCTAGAGATGAGGGCCTCCATTGTGACTTTGCTTGCATTTTGTACAGGTGATTTTGCTTTTCCAGAATCAGTTAAATTAGCTATTGTCAATGAGGAGATAGTTCATTAATGGGCTTCCTTCATGTTAGTTTGTTGCTGAAGCAACTCCATCAAGAAAAGGTTCATAAAATTGTTCAAGAAGCAGTTGAAATAGAGATCCATTTTGTCTGTGAGGCACTCCCATGCGCATTGATTGGCATGAACTCAAGTCTAATGAGCCAGTACATAAAGTTTGTCGCCGACCGGCTTTTGGTATATTTCCTTTCCTCTTACTGTTTTTTCTTATCACTTCTGGTGTGGTTGCATTTTCTGTAACTCATTGATTTGTACTTTAAAAAAATTTCAGGTTGCATTAGGATACCAGAGAAAATATGACGTGGAGAACCCATTTGAATGGATGGAATTCATATCCTTACAGTGAGTATTGAAGATTAGATGTTTTGGCTTCTTTATTGTCAACCTGGATTTATAAGCCTAGTGATTGATCATCTGATCAGACTAATACTGCTTTTAAGACTCTAATCTTATCTATAATACGTCCCGTCTTTAGCATGTATATCCTATAAAATAATGAAAAACACTTCATTAGGAAGAAAACTCGTTTGCCGACTATAGGGTAGATAGCAATGATTTTCAGTCTCAAGCTAATGCTGAAGCATGCTATCGAATGAGTGATTTCATAGTCAATTCTGGTGGAAGGGATTGTAAACATTAGGAAGACCAGACGTCACAGTCCTATAGGGTGGGTAGCAATCATTTTCAATCTAAAGCTAATGTAGCCATCAATGATGTTTTCAAGGAATATGGATTGATTGAAGGAAAGATTTTGACATTTTTTTTCAGTGTCCTCTTTGTTCATGTCTGATAGTCTTTTTCCCTTTGTTTTGAATCACTTGCTTCTTTGTGAAGTTTTGTTCATCTTGGAGTCATTTTATGCGAGGATTTTTTTGTTCCTGACCACTTTCGGGGTTTGCAGATTGAGCCTTAATAGTTTGAAATCCCTGAATTCAGCCCGACTTCAACTTTGTTAAATCCTTTTTCTTTTTGCTGTGCAGAGGAAAAGCCAACTTCTTCGAGAGACGGGTGGGTGATTATCAAAAGGCATGTGTTATGTCGAGCCTTCAAGATGGCAGCAAGAACTTTGTCTTCAAGCTTGACGAGGACTTCTAAGCATCGGGAAATCGTTAGGGGTTCATTTAGCATAGCAATGCTGAAAATGGGCGTCGTAATTTTTGTTGTCATCACAGTACATAACTTTGTTTAGAGCCTTGCTTCATTAAAAAAAGTAGCCTTTAGTTATTGGTTCATTACGAGAATTGCCCATTCCTATATCGATTTAGGCCGTCTAAGTCTTTTTCACATGAATCATCATTTTGGCTGCAAGTTGTTGTCAATCTTGGTGTGGGCCTTTGTATGCTTTTGTCATATGTTGGCCAAGTTTTTCCAAGGTTTTTTAATGCCGTTGAAGCATTCCAAGGAAGAATCTAAATCATATTTCAACTATGCCCATTGTCTAATAGATTATGGTTCGGAAGGTCATGGCTTGATGATTCAAAGAAATGTGTTCGTGAAAAAAGAAATGAACCCGACAATCGTATTCGATAGTGCCGACATGCTCATCTGGAGTCCTGACTTACTTGCAAAGAGCAAAGCTGTCCCACGCGAACCGCTTGCGAGGTTTCTTCCTCGTAAAGAAAACAAAACTCAGTTGACGCAAGCTCTCTGTGAAACTCAGGTACTTTTGAAGCCGCACATGAAGTTGACCAGTAGCACTCCTGCAATTTTGTTAAGGTGTAGAAATACTTTTCACCTGCAAATCGTT
>JAGVVM010023689.1:0-10399 GCA_019149425.1 Psidium friedrichsthalianum | reverse complement strand
TTCTGGGAACTTTGGGACATAACAAACTCTGTTTTAATTACTAGGAATTGCTATGACACGGGGAGGCTATCTAACCTCAACCCAGAGGGTGCACAGCACACAAAATTCACAGGGCATGTCTAGGGACTTCGGGATCAGTATGCAGCATAAGTATTCCCGCCTTTATCCTTCTGTCTCCTGTGAGGGAAGTAGGAGATTTGCAATAATACAACTATCTATGGAAAGCGAAAGAGGGTCGTCTAAGCTAAAACTTCATTTTGACCACAGCCTAGCCACTAGTGGGAGTTGCAATGGGGCTTTCTTCCCTTTGAGCGGACGAGTTGTATCGCAAACTAGGAAATATGCAGAGCATATCCAATCCTCTAGATGACTATTAAGTGTTTTGGCCAAGAAGGGAGGGGGGAAAAAAAGACATTAACCTGAGTGTGACGTTTTCAAGATGACTTTGTTTGCAAGATAGCATCTGGAATTTTGGGTAATGAAATGTTTTTCCGTTTCCTAGAAAGATAAGAAACGCACAAGAAAGTCTTCGATTCCACTACTATGATGGTGCGAAATTCATCCATCATTTAGCAGACTGAGACATGCTGCTGAGTACCCAAGTTCTGAAGAACCACCAAGAAACACAGGTCAAATCTGCTCAAGCCTCAATGTTTGCAAACAAAGCCTAAAGATGAATCAAAATAGGTGAAATTCGTGAAGAAGTGACAGACAGCATGATAACTTTTGGCATCACATACATTCGTCGATTTGACACACATTCACCCGGATCTGGGTGCTCTTAAGTGTGCAAATTCGATGAACTAGTGTAACAGAAGAGCGAGGGCAAAGTCCTGATGCAGCAGGAATCTTTTGTGCTCTGGTTTTGGGAGAGCATAAGAAAGACAGCAACAGCTAAAAGAACAGAACAATTTTTTTGGGGGATAATGGCATAAATGGTCCTTTGAACTTTTCGTTCAATGTGCAATGTGATCCCTAAATTTTTAGTCAAATGTGAATGGGATCCATGAATTTTTAATTTGACCAATATGGCTCCGATCTTTTTGGAACTGTTCAACTTAGTCCCTAAACAATAGGAAAATGGTCAATGTATCATTTCTATTAATTCAAGTTTAGGGACGCTATTGAACAAATTAAAAGTTCGGGGACCACATTGTATATTGGGCTAAGGTTCAGGGACCATATCGGCTTAACGAAAAGCTATTATTGGATCCTTCATCTTGAGAGAGAAAGTAAATATTATTCGATAATCAAATTTGAAGTTAATTTTGCAATTATAATTTAGAAATGAATTTTTGATAATTTCTTCATCGCACTTGGGAGAAAATATTTTCTTTCAGAGGGCATAAGAAATGAATAATCCTCTTCAAAAATGGTTTTCATCTTGGGTGAATTTGGTTTAGATTTTCCAGAGGCTTTAGGCGTCTAGAGCCCGTGGAAAAATACTAAGATATCACGCCCCGAACCCCACGAGTCACGCGACATCTCTGTCATACTTGTACGGTCGAATAGTCGACAATTACGACGGCCCAGGAAACTCGTTGTAACTAAAGGACCTCAGAATTTTTTAGGCAACGAAAACGAGCTTCTTCAATCTCATACACAGAAAAAGGGTAGAGCGAGAGAGACAGACCAATTAATTCACCAAACTACACTTTATATTACATGCTCTTTTCTCTTACAACTGTCAGGATGACGTCATATACACAATTCAAAGTTTTCGTCACATTATTACAACCCATTGCTCGACCTTTACAACAAAAGGACTTAGGTCGGCAAGTTTATCAATTCCAATGGCGAGCAAACTATACAAATTTCTACCAAGGAGCTTCTGCCTCCACCCTACTACTCATCATCCGTCCCACCATCTGGTTCAGGGAGAGACTGAGTCCCTAGATCAATTTCCTTCGGGATCCCTTGCCTTACTCATGTTACATTCACTACTGAGGACAGGGGTCTGAAAAATAATGGCAATCATCTATGAGAACAAATCTCAGCAAGCTAACCTCTAGATCCCTTCTCAGAATACCAAATACCCTTAGACCCAACTCCACGCCTCATTCAGGCACTCAAACCACAGAGTCAAATTTTAAATTGTAGGGCTAAAAATCAAGGGCAACGCCCAAATGAAAACTCGCCATAAATGGCCATTTATAAAAAGAGATACCTCAGGTCTAATCCAAGACTACAAAATCAGAATATCACATAAAACAGTCAATCAATGGTTCGCTAGAAATAGCAAAGTTATAAAACAAACGAGTCCAATCCAGGATAATCAATGCAAATACATATGCATGCACGCTCAATCATGAGCCTCGCCTTAACAGCCAGTTTGACCCGCGTCATATAGGCGCATCAGGTCCGACTCGCGTTGTAGACGCCTCAGGTCCGTGCCTCAACCTGCGTGTGGGACGCCTCAGGTTGGCACCTTATCACTCCAGCTATCCCGCGTCCAACGCATCAGGGCGCATGAGGCTACATTTTATGCCTCTGTGGCTACATTTTACACCAAGTGACTTTCTGACTACATATTACCCCAAGTCACAATGATATGCAATCAAACATACGAAAACCGTCGCACTCGCCTTTCAAGCAGTAAAATCCTTTAAATTCATTTGGACAGAAATTATCGGCCAAATACGTTAGGCTACATTTCAAATATGAGTCCAAATATTCAATCCACATTTCCGGCCAAATGGCCAAGCCAATCAACTCATTTTGGGAACCCAAATTGTCGCACTCGCCTCTCAAGCAATAAAATCCTTTAAATTCATTTGGACAGAAATCATCAGCCAAGTACGTTAGGCCACATTTCAAATACGAGTCCAAATATTCAATTCACATTTCCGGCCAAATGGCCAAGCTAATCAACTCATTTTACGAACCCAAATTGTCGCACTCGCCTCTCAGGCAATAAAATCCTTTAAATTCATTTGGACAGAAATCATCGGCCAAGTACGTTAGGCCACATTTCAAATACAAGTCCAAATATTCAATCAGGCATATGAAACAATGCCAATTTCAATTGGGCAAAAACCTTGGCCAAGTACGTTAGGCCGTAACTTAAAACACGTGCCCAAATATTTTAATTCACATGGCCGACACAGTGGCCAAGCCAATCAATCTCTTTCACGTACTTCATTTTATTAAAAATGCTCAATTTTTCATGTGGGACCCAAAATGACCAAATAATTAATTTCAAGTATACGTGGGTAATCCTCAAATATTATTTCGAATACGAACACGAGCCCTAAATATTTGAAATAGTAATATAAAATATTGCTCGGGCCCGATTTTGCATAAAATGCTCTAAAATATATTTTTCGGTATTCGAATCGCACGGGGCCCACGAAACTTGTCATTTTCAAATCAAAATTAAATTTGACAGCACGTGAACAGTGTTCAGAGGTTCGTGAACAGTGATTTCAAAACACTATTTGACCCGTTTTTGCTATAAATCTCTCAAAAATCCCATTTTTTGGTACCCGAACCTTACAACACCCATATCAACCACCACCAACAGCATATATTCAGCCAAGATAGCAACATACCAAGCCCAAATAATATACCACAGCCATACCATAGAATCGATTTGCTCAAATACGCCAATTCCGGCAACTTTTTCTAAATCGATTTACCTCGAATAGGACCCTAGAGCTAGTCCATGGCATGTACAATATTATAATCGAGAAAATAGAGGTATAACTTACCTAATCGAGGTTAAACGGAGCTGAGAAAGCGGTGGAAGCGGCGGCACACAAAAAAGCACAACGGATTCCGGTGGATTTCGTCCAAACCGGGGCTGATCAAAGGCTTAACGGAATGGTTCTCAAGCTAAAAATCAATGTTTTCACATGAAAATTAGCTCTAGGGGTTGCTGGGGTCAACATATATCAACGTGGGCTATATTATAAATTCAGATAACAGAAAACTGGTTCGTCGACTGAAACGGAAAAAGCAAATTTGGAAGGTCAAACGACATCGGATTGAAGTGATTCAAAGTTTTGTGAACTCATCTCGGATAGGACTACGACATATCCAAAAATCACGAAGATCAAACGGTCGAATTTCTGTCAGTGGCCGATTGAAGTTGGCTGCAGAAAACTAGAACCAGCAGAGAGAGGGAGAGAAAATTCGAAAATTTTAGAGAGAGAGAGGAGAGAGATTCTAGTGATAAGAGAGAGAAAAAGAGAAGAGAGAGAGTAAATATTATCCTTGGGGCAATTATTAGAGTTACTATTTACTGAAAGCGACTTAAAGCTGAACGATTGGATTGATTTTCGAGCTATCAGTGAATTTTTCGGACTGATAAAGCTTGGGCATCAATAAAGTCAAAGCTGGTCAAAATCATCAAAAAGATGACCGATGAGACATTTTTCGAAATTCGTGAAATTTCAAGACTGGTAGGGCTCAATCGGTGCTGATTTGGCTCAATCGCGATCGAAAAATAACTCGGAATACCACCGAACAAATTTTCTAGCCTCGCTAAAATTACTAACACTCTCTAGCCATGGATTCTAGCATAAGACAGGGGTGAGATGACAATTTCTAATTTTGCACTTTTCTCTAGGCATTTCAATGCCACGCTGCCAATTCACGCCTTTCGAGGCAACATCTGATTTCAACCTCTATAACACTCTTGAGAGTCGATTGTCCTATTCCGGAACTCAATTCGCGACCTCATTCATAAGACGACAGCTTTAAATAAATTCTCAACTAACAGGTGGCTTTTAGGAATCAACGTATCGATCATTTGGTCCACGTGCTTATATTTCTAGCTAGCCTTTCCCCTTTGGTTAGTCATCTCAGAGTGGCCAGCTCCAAGTGAGATTCATTTATAGTGCCTCCATGAAATAACTATTTTGTATTCAAATTCCGGAAAAAGGGATCGAAACTCAAGATGTCACATGAGATGTTTAGCAAACTTTTTCAAGCGACATTTGGCAAAACTTTAGCTTTAGGCTTTTAGCATTTTTCAAATATTGAAGGCCCCATTAACAAAAATTAGTGATTACCTATTTTCCCTTCAAAACCTTACTAAAATCCATTTTTATCCCTCTTTTAAAAATGAAGCCTTAGATTGTCGCTGTTCATCATCTTCTTCGAGGTGCGCCAAGGAAGGCCGCCTAGGATCGCACCTTACTTAAATCAATTTTGATTCCACTTTTAAAAGTGAAACCCGACATTATTGTTGTTCATCTTCTTCTTCTTCAGGGTAGGGTTAGTAAAGGCCGCCTAGGATTGCACCTTACTTAAATCAATTTTTACCTCTCTTTTAAAAAGTGAAACTCAACATTATTGTTGTTCATCTTCTTCATTAGGGTGGGGATATGCGGAGTCAACTAAGGTCATGCGACCCTCGGCGATGGTTGTTGGCGCTAGATTTGGCTTACTGATAGCTTAAGTGCTTTGTCGGCTAGCGAAATGTTTTGATTTTTTCCAATGAAAAAAACATATAAAAATAAAAATAATAAAACATATGCAGCTAAATGCTCTTTGCAAATCTTTTTCTTTGGGTTGCCAATCCCTGCTTAACTCAAAGCATTTTTTTAGCATGATGATTTGCATTTTTTCGAAGCCACTTAAATTAAAGAGATTTGCATTCATTCAAAATCCATTTCGAAAGCCGGAGCAAAAGCCCCAATGTCTCTCCCTCGGCCTTATCTTGGTGAAGCAACCTAAAATTTTACGACTTTTCGAGTGTGAATGCTTCCAGGGGAAAGCTCGAGCTCGTATGGAAGTCTTTGTGCGTGTTTGATTCAACAAATTGGCTCAAAGTAGAAGAATTTCGGAGCTAGTTCATACCAGTAGCTATGGCGAAACAAGCAAATACCCTCTTTCTTGAAGACTGGTTGAGAAGCAGCAGTGGCGGCAGCAGCAGCAGCAGTAGCAGCAGTGTCAACAACACACCAGAAACGCTTCTTCTTCATCTTCGGCTCGAGCAATAATCCAAGCATGGGCTGAGCTCAGAGATTGTCTTCAACATCAATCTTTTCAGCCCCACCACCTCCAATCGCTGAAGACTCTCCTCGACTCTCAAGCCTCCCTCTATGTCGCGGACCCTCAAGCCAAGCTTTTGATCTCGATCCTCTCTTCTCCGAACTTCTCTCTTCCTCCGGAATCACATCCCATGTTTCTCAGGCTCCTCTACGTCTGGGTAAGGAAGTCCTTCAGACCCAATCCTGTGCTTGTTGATTCTGCTGTGGAGGTTGTGTGTGGAATTGTTGTTTCGGCTAGGTTTGATTCCGACTGGGGTCGTTTGGTGTTCTCTGAGGGTGTACTTGTTCTGGGTGCATTCTCTGTTGTGCCTGCTACATCTGATGCCTCAAAAGTTGTATGCTTGGAGACCATTTGCAGGCTGTTGGACCAAGGTGGTGCCTTGATGAGGTTGTCTGAAGGAGTCATAGCGAATGTGCTTGCAGGAATTGGATATGCTCTATCTTGTCCTGTCAATGTTCATTATGATAAATTTGTGAGCTTTTTGTTGGGCGTTTGGGGGAGTGAAGATGGACCTGAGAGTAGTATTCCAAACGGACTTATGCTTCTGCATTTGATTGAATGGGTGATCTTGGGATATATCAATTCTCGTTCTTTCGAAAGGATTAGATTGTTTTCGCAGATTGCTCTGGAAAATTCAGAGGAGAAGTATATTCCTTATGCTCTTTCAATGGCTGCTGGTGGAGTATTAAGAGCTTCCAATAGAGTTGCATCTCGTGGTGCAGGGTTGCAGATTATTAGATTGAGAAGTAGTGCTGAAGACAAGATGGAATATCTTGCTAGTGGATTGATTTCCAGAATGGGAGATCCTGGGAATTTTCTTGACTTTCCCATGGATAGACTCCTTTTACAGTGTTTAGCCTTGTCATTTGCTCGAAGTGGCTCATTATCTTCAAGAGCCCCCTTTCTTATATGCCTTGCTTCTGCATTGATGAATGAAATTTTTCCCTTAAGGCGTTTATATGCCAAGATACTTGACAGTTCTTTTAGCAATTCAGCTAGAATAAGGCACAATGAGGTTAGAGAACATGTGGAAAGTGTTCTATTTAAAGAAGGAGGAGCGGTAACTGGAATTTTCTGCAATCTTTATGCTTCTGCAGATGAACAAAACAAAGCTCTCGTGGAGAATCTCTTCTGGCGTTACTGTTGTGATTTGTATTTGGGTCATCGACAAGTCGTTCTAGTGCTTCGGGGCAGAGACGATAATTTACTTGGCGACTTGGAAAAAATTGCTGAATCTGCTTTTCTAATGGTTGTTGTGTATGCATTGGTAGTAACAAAGCAAAAGTTAACTCCCAAACACAGCAAGGAAACTCAGATGGAGGTATCAGTGCAGATATTAATTGCATTTTCT
This sequence comes from Psidium friedrichsthalianum, assembly GCA_019149425.1. Classification (NCBI taxonomy): domain Eukaryota; kingdom Viridiplantae; phylum Streptophyta; class Magnoliopsida; order Myrtales; family Myrtaceae; genus Psidium; species Psidium friedrichsthalianum. The sequence continues at coordinate 3,048 of JAGVVM010023689.1, read as the reverse complement.
TGTTTAGAGTATTTTCGGCATATGAGGTTGGCCGAGTATCTGGATACTGTCAGGGCAGTCATTCCTAGTGTTCAGGAAAACGAGTCTGCATGTGTATCGTTTGTAGAGTCAATTCCTTCTTATGCTGATCTGACAGTTGGGCAAGGTAAGAATTATCTTCTGTTCTACTTATGAGTGCACTAAGCGCCTTGCGACAGTCCTTCTGAAAGTTAAATGTAAATTATTGTATTTGATAAGTTTCTTGATTTGTTCTGCACTTATTCTTTCGTCAGGATCAGGGTACTGTTGGTCCACAGATGATGTGCAAACTGCTCGCATATTGTTTTACCTACGGGTTATTCCAACCTGCATCGAACGGTTATTGAGCCCAGTCTTTAGGAAATCTGTGGCTCCAACTATGTTCCTGTATCCTTAACTGAGGATATTTTTTTTCTTATGATATCTGAGTTGTGTGTCTTAACATCCTTAATGGAGCTTCAATTAGATATATGGGACACCCAAATGTAAAAGTAGCTCGAGCTGCGCACTCTTGTTTGCTGCATTTATCTTCTGGTAAAGATTCTTTTGAGGATCAAAGGGCGTCACTAAAGGAGCAACTTGTGTTCTACTACATGCAGAGATCTTTAGAGGTATCTAGTGATATGGCTATGCGCGAAAAATCAATCTTAATTTCTTCATCAAAATTTTGCTCTCAATGTTGTAATTCCTCTTTTGCAGGCATTTCCTGCCATCACTCCATTTGAGGGTTTGGCATCTGGAGTGGCAGCCATTGTTAGACATCTTCCTGCTGGTAGTCCTGCTATTTTCTACTGCATCCACAGTATTGCTGAAAAAGCAAATAAGCTATGCATGGTAGAGTTCGTTCAGGATGGTCATATTTCCATGAATGGGCAAGGAGAGTCGGAACCTTGCAAAGATCTGCTGGAGTTGCTCCTGCGTCTTTTGTCGCTCGTCGACATTCAAGTTAGTTCTATTACTCGCTTGTTTGTTATGCCATGCAGTAAGATAATTTGTAGCCAAACCTGGGTGCATGTGCCACTTTTGAACCGCATTTATCTTTGGATTTATCATCCGATAGGAAGTTGCTTCCATCACAGTGGTAACTGAGGGACAGAGTTTCATGCTGGGCCAAAGCAACTTAGCGCATCAGTGCAGAGCTTAATAAGAAGCTCATTTTGTCTGAGAAATGACTTCTGTAGTTGAAATAGCATATCTTCTTTGATGGGTTAAACTTGTGATATGATGATTCAGGTTTTGGCAGACTTGATGAAGTTGTTGGCAACTCTGATAGTCCAGTTACCGGAAGATGGCCAGAACATGGTGCTTAATGACTTGTATGCAGAGGTTGCAGAGTCTGATGACCTTACCCGCAAACCCACATTAGTTTCGTGGCTGCAGTCATTGTCTTACCTATGCACTCAACCTAAGTCAAGTGGGAATGATATCTTCAAGATTTCTTCATTGAAGAAAGAATCACCAAGTTGGAGTGCTAAAGCTGCACGACTTTAAAATGTTAAGGTGTAGTCTTTGACTTTTCCGACTTGATGTAATTGTCTTATGCACACGTGTTTCTATCAGTAACTTGATAGATGGCAAGATCTGCTTTCCATTCAGTACTACTATTAGTTATGAAAACAAAAAGAACTTCCCTATGAAGATTTTTCAAGATTTTAGATAAGTTCGCAACAATCTCACCATTTCTACATGGCATCAGATTAACTGGCTGTGCACTGAGTTAAAATATTTCTTGTTTAGTGTAGGTTATTTATCTAAGTTTCAGATCAATTGGCATATTCCCTTCTCTTTCACCCTTTTGAGTTCATTTTCCTTCACTTTCCGTTGCATAGATGCCACCAATTAGATGTTCTTTAAGTCTGAGATTCAATTATACATACTGATATGTCAACAAGAAAACAAGTACGAAATAAGTTACAAGAGAGTTGTTTCTATTACTATACCCAATCTCCTAAATGTAGCTCGTTACATCAGGAATGCGCCCTTATCCCCAACAACTTCAGTCATGCTGCGTATCCAAATATCAGCAAATGAAATACCTTAGTGGTTGCATTTTTGCACGTTATTAACTTGGTCAATCTGACTTATAGAGCTGAATCTTGAACCTGGTAAGATGAACTGTTATTGAAATATCGACATAAGTTTTTCAACAGATGAGAGCTGGCGGACCAAATGGAACTTCATGGCTTAACCTCGCTCCTGACCAGGTTAGCGTTTCTATGCAAATATTTTTTCTGTCGCAATCTTCTTTTCATATAAAGAACGATTAATGGTGTCATGTATTGCTTCACTAAGTTTTGTCCTCTTGATTGATGGGAGGCAGCGCTTCTTTGCAGCATGGAGATGACCCATTAAATCGTTTTTATATGAAAGAGATTGCGTGACAGAAAAAATATTTGCATAGAAAACGCTAACCCGGTGCAGGGCCGAGGTTTTAAGCCATGAAGTTCCATTTGGTGCCAGCTCTCATCTTGAAAAAAAGAGATGTCGATATTTCAATAAGGTTCATCTTACCAGGTTCAAGATTCAGCTCTATAAGACAGATTGACCAAGTTACAAAACAATGCCAAAAAAAAAATGCAACCACAAGGTATTTCATTTGCTGATTTTGGATACGCAGCATGACCGAGTTGTTGGGGATAAGGGCACATTCCTGAGTAACCAGGCACATTTAGGTGATTGGGTATAGTAATAGAAACAAACTCTCTTGTAACTTATTTCATACTTGTTTTCTTGTGGAATATCAGTATGTATAATTGGAATCGCAGACTTAAAGAACATCTAATTGGTGGCATCTATGCAAAGGAAAGTGAAGGAAAAATGAACCAAAAGTGGGTGAGAAGAGAAGGGGGAATCTGCCGATTGATCTGAAACCATTAGAAAACAACCTATACTAAACAAGAAATATTTTAAAACGACGTGCACAACCAGTAATTCTGATGCATGTAGAAAATGGTTGAGATTGTTGCCAACTTCCCATCTAAAATCTTGAAAAATCTTCATAGGAAGTCTTTTTGTTTTCATAACTAAGAG
>JAGVVM010023687.1:0-10112 GCA_019149425.1 Psidium friedrichsthalianum | reverse complement strand
AAGAGAGTGAGCCGTGGTCCGTGACCAAGTCGGGATTTTAGGTGAGGAGGGACCAAATTTTAAATACGATGCAGCTAGTATTCTAGCTAATTATCGGTACCAGCGGTTGCCTTAACATAATCGATTCGATCGATTATTAAAGGTAAGAAACAATTTTCACCAAATTGAAATGGGATTTGATGCATTAGCTTCCTAAGGGTCTACATGACAACGATTCTAATTCTCTGATTCTATTTCTCGAAACAAAACAAAAAAAGGATGAGAAACATGTTGGGTAATGTACATGATTCTAATTCTAAATTTTTTTTATTTTGTTTTCGGGGACTCTTTTAGAGCAGAAACAAGAATAAAAAAAAATCGATTCTCTATTTCATAATCACTTTTGAGAAACAAGACGAATAAAGTGAAAAGGCTCCACTTTGTTTGCCCGCCCTAATCATTGCCCGGTCGCCCAAGAAAAGGAAAAAATAAAATAAAATAAAATATAATTTTTTAGTAAATAAAAGCAAAATTTAAACATATATATTTTATAAAAAAAAAACAAAAATTTTGTTAAAAAAAATAAATTTTGAAAAAAAGTTAAACAAATTTCGCTAGATTTGTATTGCATTCTTAACAAATTATAAGATATGCCGCGATTTGGTTATATATAGAAGTGTTTAAGTAATATGAGTTGGATCGGTATGGATTTGATTAAATATAGAAGTGTTTTCGGTGTAAATTTGTGAAAAAAAAAATTCAAGTGCAAATTGCCTATTGAGCTAAGGCTCTTTCTTATGGATTTTGCATATGTCTTTATGCTCATGAAATAAATAAAGTAATTATGGATTGTACATGATCTATATTAATTTTATTAGTGATGCTTATATTTGATTTTGTAGTGACAAGACGTAATTATTTGACTTAAATGGAAAAAAAATTGAGGAGAGAAATTGTTCCTAAGACATAAATTATGTGCAGTTACCAAACACATTTTTGCTCTAGGAATAAATATTTGTGCAATTATCAAATGCGTTTCGATTCTCTAAAACTCATCTAGGGAACAGAATTAGAAAAAATCAATTCTTATTAGAATCATTTTTTCATATCAGAATTGTTACCATGCAAATCCTAAATTTTCAAAGTTTTTTTTTTTTTTTGAAAAAAGGGTTCTGTAGTCTTGCTTTTTCCCACAATTTCTCATATGAGGTCACCACAAGGACATACATGACACCCCATAATAGGCATTAACATACTCATCCTAGATCTTGGCGATGCTCGACCTCACCAAACGACGGTGAGGCTAGCCTCGAGGAAGAAGAAGAGAAAAAAAATGAAAAAAAAATATAAAAAATTCAGAATATAAAATATCATTAAAATTGACCACATCATCGATTTCTAGTTAAAATTGGCCGAAAAAACTAAATTGGCACAAATGCAAAAGGTTGATAACAAAATTGACAAAATTATATAGATTTTTAGGGCTTTTCGGTAATTGTGAAAAAAAATTATGTTATAAGAGAGGATACATTGTGCTCTATAAAACACTAAAGTATTCAAGTGGTCGGAAGTGCTTCTTTTGCAATTTTCATCCGGTTTTTGGTGAGGCTTTTTGAAGTTCTGATTTTAGTGATTATGACTATTAAAATTTGCCAACTTGGTTATTTGGGAGGTGCTGTATGAAAATAATTTTAGTCAAAAGTTTTGTGGACCATCTGTATAACTAAGACCTCTTGGCATATAAACATGAAATTTCAGGGCATGCATGACAACATTTTTAGTTATCTTTTTTTTTCCCCCTATTTTGTGAAACAAGTTTGGAATGAAATCCATTTTGTAACGAAATTTTCTTTTTCTATTTTTGAGACAAGCTTTTGACATAGAAATAGGTTTGGAACATAATAAGAAATAAATTTTTTTCTACTTTCTATTTCTAGAATAAAACAGAAATAATGATTCTTCTAATTTTCATTCACTCTCTCTTGCATGTGGTCTCTCTCTCTTTCGTCATCCCTGCTGCCAATCACCTCTCTCAAGTCTCTGTCGCTGGTCCTCGGCTCCGGTTCACCCTTTACAATTTTCCATCCGCTAGTTGCCGGCTGAGGCTTAGAGGCTGGCAATAGTAGAAAGTTTATATTAAAACAAATTCTATTTCGGGAACAGAAATTGTATATTGTTATTAAACACGTGTCTCAACTCAGAAACTCATCCATATAATAAATCCCCGAAAAGAGAATGGTCATCATTCGTATTAAAAGCTTCGTAGTAAGTCGTATATTTCTCATCAAAATATAAAATACAAATTAGCAAACAGTTTCTGTGACCAAAAGAATGGTTTGCTATGTGATCTTTTTAACCATCAGTATAGTTAAAATAATCTTTAGGGAAAAAAAAAATCATGCACTTGATATTTGAAACTCAAAGGTCTTTGGTTAACTAGAAACTTTCAAATGGTGATTCAACACCAAAATTTGATCGAGTGGGTTTCGTTGGGCAAATATTACCTTAATTGATTAAAATGATTATGGACCCGAAAGCGCCCCTCGAAGGAAAATATGGGTGAGCCTAACAACTCCCTGCTTGAGACGAGAACCCGTTTTGACCTCCTAGGTCAAATTTTTGCACAGAAAAAAATTATTTCTTAACGATGATCACGGGCAAAGATGGTGAGGGTGAGGCTTGCTGCTAGATTAGGTCCACATAGGTCTACTCGACATGTCAATTACTTAGAAAAATTGTAGACGGTTTAAAGAAAACAATTTATTTCAATAATAATTGCCACTCCAATGGCAACGTGCCCGCAATATAATAGTAATACATAGAAGTACAGCTGGCCAACTTTGACCCGTCAAAAAATAGATGCAGTTGTTCTCTGCTAGGAAGCACGGACGCTCTCCGGGAGCACCATATGGTCGTGCGTCGGTGTCCGACTCATGGTCAACTCTACCGACACGCAGCGACACACTAGTCAAGAATTTCGAAATAAAACGGGGGGTCCATTTGAAATCAGATACATAACCTCTCCAAAGTAATGTCTTCACTATTTCGGTAAATCTCTCATCTTAAATATTATTATATATATATATATAATATATAATATATAATAAGGGAAACCCTTGAGAATAGTTATGTTGAACTTATGAACTTACTTGAGTCCTCTCCTTTCAATGCAATCACACTACATTAACAGTTTCAAACAATCACTTCATTTCAATGCAGATCTTTCCCCGTTGTGTGCCAAGAATTGAGACAACAAAGGGAAAAAAAAAAAAACAAATTTGTTGCATTAAACCCATATTATTATTTGGGTTCACATTGAACTCTGCTCCATTCCATCGCCTTAAACTAGCTCACCACACACACAAACTCTCCCAACCCTCCGGAAATGATGCTTTTTACACGAACGGATTCATCGGCAATCACAGAGCATGTCACTTCACGACGGCGGGAAGAAACGGTTGAGGTTGAAAGGAAGAGTGTAGAACTCCTCATTCCGGCTTGTCTCCTTTGAACGTCCGGAACTTGGCCCACCATGGCATTCCCCGATCTTTGGTGCTGTCCTTGTAGTCTAGAGTGTTGTCTAAGAACACGGCCACTATCAGCGCGACTGTTGTTGACGATAAGAAGATAGTGTTCAAGAAATCATTGAACTGCAGAGAGAGGAGAGAGAAGGCTCAGAAAAGGTAAAGTCTACCTGCTATCAAGTTATATAGACAACAAAGAACAGTACTTTTCATGAGAATTATCCACTAGTGATTGTGTCATCAAAAAGGTCATAGTAAAGATCCAAGGATGAACTCTTACCATATCGCCCTGGTATGAGCAGGACCATGGAGGGCCTTGGATGTGTATTCTCTGAAGTACTCAGGAACAGACAAGCCAAGAAGAGCGATACACCGACAATGAAGAGATTCCTCATCGAGTTCATGTTTGTGAACTGCAAAAATGACAGCCCCCAGAAGCTGGAAGAAGGCAAACGCGACAGGTCAATAATAATCAGATGCTAAACTTAAAAGTATGAGGATGGTAGATGTAAACAGCTGTGTCGATTATCACTTTGCTTCCACTTACCAACAAGACCAAACAGCACGCAGTACACAGCAGCAAAGATTGTAAATGGTATTGAAGCAAAGAGTGCTCCAAATTTTCCTACAATAGAAAGGGTAGTAAGTCAAAGAGGGGAGATGAAAATGAAAAAAGTCACGATAAATGAATTCTCTATGGCTCACCGAGTATTGAGAAGAAAATCATAAAACCTGCCGAGATCTGAATAACCCTGCGGCTCCCACTCTAGTGCTTCCAAGGAGACCTACATTTTCTCTGTAACATCAAGAACAACTTAGCATCAAGAAAAAACTGGTGAAATGAAGGAACTTGATTATCAGATTACAACACCACTTACACTGAGACTGTTGAACCTGTCAATGTCCCAAACATTCCATCCAGCAGTATGCCAATTCCCTGTATGTGATGAAACATCGTGTTGGTTCTTCAAAATCAGCTGATATATTCTACTAATTGTGATTCTGATGAGCCAACCATTGACGAGTTTACTTGAACCCACTTTTATATGGCAGCAAAACTAGGTCGTTGTGCGTGCGCGTGCAAACCATATTTAGATCTAAATTAAGTAAAAAACCAGGCAACATGCTGGACCTGCCATCCAATGCCACGGCTAAGAACATGAGCTGGAGGCGGTGTCGCACTAGCCAGACGCGATGCAGCCTTGTATGCTCCTGTCGACTGTCAAAAAGACAACTCTTAGGGTCGCCAATGGACAAGTGGACATTGAAATGGATTCTGCTAATCTATGTTCTTTACCCGAATAGTACCTCAATTAACGAGACCAGCACGGCAGCCATCATGCCAAAAGCATGTCCAGCATCAAATGTAGGCGCACCCCACTGAAGAGGGTACGGAATCTTTATCCTGACAACAACCAACTCTCATATCAAACAGACATTTCATGTTCATCAGTCCCGCAATTTTGGACTTCAGCTTGTCATAAGCTTTCTTTCTATTAGATTGGCTTATCCTAACAAACGCCAGTGTGCTTCCCCATGATCATGCTCGAAATTAGACCTATCCACTATTGGTGCATCACACTTCTATGAAAATATCAAATTGTTAAAGGTGTCAAGCATCAATGTAGGAACAACCAAACTGAAGAGGGTACGGAAATTTATCCTGATAACAACCAACTCTCATATCAAACAGACGCTTCGTGTTCATCACCCTCGCAAGTTAGGACTTCAGCTTGTCATAAGGTTTCTTTCTATTACATTGGCTTATCCTAACAAAACGCCGGCATGCTCCCCCATGATCATGCTCGAAATTAGACTAATCCGCTATTGGTGCATCACACTTTCAAGAAAATAGTAAATTGTGAAAGGTGTTTCTTGTTTCATTGCTTCGTGTTCTTTGAGCAGCAACATTATATTCACCCCTTCTAAATCTCTAAATGCACTTTGTGTAAAGCCAATTCTTTGCTCTCTCAGAGACTGCAATGGTTACAGTAAATGCTTTAGCCTATTTTGTGAATTAAACTGAGAGGCAATGTTACTGACCATGGAGCAGAGGATATCAGGTTGGCCCTGTCAGTCCGGCAATTGATTTGAGTTAAGTCTGGATGATGTTTGTATGCACCGCTTGCCGTCAGTAGGTGTGCGTATGCCCATATCACAGTGACCGATATAAGTAGAGCAAACCGTTCGAGTACAGGTAGTTCTCTTACACGAAAATTCTTTAAGTACTGTAACAAAGTTCATAACAAAGAAAAAGATTAGCAGGAAGCAAGATGTGAACCTTATGATGTGATATTTTTTCATAAACCAAAAGAAGACTGCTTTCAGGTACTTTTAAGGGAAAGGGTGATGAATATTGAATACTATAACTAAAATACTTCTTTGACAAACAACTGTTATTCGAATTATTGCTTGAATTTACACCTTAAACCAGTAAATATCATGGGAAATGGCAAAAACCATCTCCACTATTTTTCATATGAAGTAGGATTTGTCTGAATTATATCTCAATGAAATCAATTTATTGCAGAGCTATTACCTGGGAGAAAGCTATAAACAAAATAAGCATTGGGATGCCAATTTCAACACATCTTCCAACCTGAAAGATGCACCTTGAGTGTAAGATAAATGAATAAGGGTGATTGTTCGTTGTTGGAGTAATCCACGAATTCATAATTAATGTCAGGAGAGTGCAGTATCCTACCACGGGAAAACCTCGATCAAACAGACCGAAGCCCGCCAATGCAACCACAGGTACCATACCTAGCGGGCTGAAGAACCTGCATAATAAGTTAAATATATTAGAGATTATGATTCAGTCGACTTCATTAGGAGCTGGAAATAATGTTTGGGATAAAATATATACCGGGAACATATTGCCCATATCTGACTATACCCAAGAATGATTTGGATGCTTGATGCTACAATCAGAGCGCCCTGAACTGCTCTCATTGTACTATGGAATCTCTAGAAATATATACATAGTCATGTGAGCACTTGAAGATGCTTTGTAAGTTTACCCATCAAATCCAACAGTCTCCTAGTCAACGCTATTTCATGTTGACTCAACTATATGGGCAAGTAAAAATCTTCTAACTTACCAAACCATCATCCTCAATTCTTGCTAGTTTGGAATCATGAATTATCGATATAATAGGGACCATGTATGCATAAGAACCTCCTATAACTGTCGGCAACCTGGTTCCAAATAGCGTCTGTAAGAGCGTATTAATCCCCTGGACAAACAGCAATGTCTGCACTACTCTCACTTTGTCACCCTGGCCAACGTCGAAACCATAATATTTCAGCAATATTGGTAAGCAAAAATTGCTAGTTAACTTTCAAGACAGAATTCAATTTATACTTATTCTCGTTGAACAATCAATTAAAATATTAACCAGTCGTGAGGAGAAAGTAAAGAGAGCACTTTGGTCAGATTGATGGCTCATCTTTTACGCCATTTGAATAAATGCCTACACTAGAAATTATTGAAAACCAGATACTCAAACGCGCACAAACTCTCACTTACAATTCGAAAGCACACTATGGAGCTTTTTTTTTTAGACTTAACACTATGTAGCTTAGCGAGCTAAAAGCGCTCGTCAACAAAATCTCTGAAATAAGAAAAGAATGGTGCTGACTGCTGTCAAAGTTTCAGGGTAGCAACTGAGAAATCCCTAAATTCTTTGAATGACTTTAAGTTATGCAGCTGATGTGCTCTTATTAGCTTCTTGCAAAAAAGGAAATGACTAATATTAAAAAATAAACTGATTGAACTCATCATAACTATGACAATATTTACTGTAAATCTCTCCAAAGTTCACGCAATATTAGAAAGAGATGCTCTGCTCGATCATCTAATCCCCGATATCAATCAATGAACATGCTCAATTCACGTAGCTTCACCAAAGATGGAGTGAAATGATTATAAAAATATGCTTATAATGAGATCAATCGACAGAGGGGAAAGAAGAAGAAATAGAATCCACTCACATCAGTGCCTCCCATTAAAGGAACCAAAAATGAAGGGATCATCACTGCTGTTCCCAAGGCCAAAATGTAGTGCTGAAAGCCCAAAGCTATTGCTTCCCCTGGTTGCAACAGCAAAAATGTTATGCGCAACAACAATGGGGCACTTCAAGCGCAGAAGATTGTAATCAATGAACGATTACTATATCAACAAGATCCTGCGAAAAATACAAAGAAAACGAAAGAAAAAGAGGATTGGCCAGTACCCCAAGAAGGGTTTGAATCTATGCAATACTCCAAGCCCTGAAGTTGGTCCATTGGTGGGTGGCTTATCTCTTCTGCTTTTGGATCTGCCATTGCTTCCGGTTCTCACACACTGAAAAACTCCTCTAATGCCTCTGTGTCCAAATGGGTGTCCCCAAAATGAATCACAGAGACAAATGGGCACAAAATCTTGGGCTTCACTACTGTAAAAGTCGAAACTTCAGTAGAATTTGATGTCTATCCGTGTGTCCCTCTCTCCCTCTCCTCTCTCTCTCTCTCACGAGAATGGACCAAAGAGAGAAGCTAGCAGAGAAATGGAAAAGCTAAAAGCGAGAGCATCGAAAGGTGAAGACTTGAAGAGCGAAGGACAGAAAAAAGAATGCAAGTGTGAAAGGTCGGAGAAAAAACCAGCACTTGCCGCCCACTCTAAACCCCTTTTCCAAGAACGAGTGTTAAATTCTGTGGAGCGTGAGAGTGAGTCCCTTTTCGGATCTGCAGAGAGAAAAAGAACCGTTAAGCAATTTGTCCTGCATTTCGTCCCCGAATTGCCCCCCTCCCTCAAGAGGAACTCTCCCAACCCCCGAGAGTCCAGCTGGGACGTGACCGTTGCCTTTGTACTGTTCCCTTTTTTAAAATCGCTTTAATACGAGACCCCAGGAGATCTTTATCATATTTTGACACTCGATGGAGAAGAAGAAGACAAGACAAAACAGTCAGAAAGGAAGGGTCATGATTTGTGTGTCGTGGCTTCCATCTTGCACGAGGTTTGCGTTTTCCCCTTAAAAGGAGAGAAAGAAGGTAAAAGCAAGACGAGAGAGAGAGAGAGAGTGCGATCTTCTTTGAGCCTCGTCAATAAAAGCCCTCGGAGCATTCATTATTCATTCTCCATACAAAAAAAAAATATTGATTTTCAGTATTTGATTGGATAATAACATAACTAGTTCATGAACTTAATGTGAACTTTTAATTTATTTAATGTGATTCATGAATTTTAACTTGATATTCAAATGGTATTCGATTTTTAATTTGTTTAATATGTTCATAAACTTTTTATATATATTCAATGTGATCGCTGAATTGTATGAAATGTTCAATATGGACCTTTCAATAATATAATATCAAAGACACACTGGAGATTTTTCATATTATCTAGGAACTAAGTTGAAATGTACCAAAAGTTCCAGGACTCAATTAATAAATTTAAAAGTTCATGAATCACGTTACACATAAAGCTATGAGCCATTTGTGTCATCTTTCCTATTTGATTACATATAACACAAGCGATAGAGTGAATGCTCAGAATCACAAGCTTTTCTTATTGCTTTTCTTTTGTGACGTTAGAGAGCATCTTGATGCATTAAGTACATTCGATTCGAAAGAATTAATATTTCGAAATAGTTTTATAATGTTGTACATTTTCTTTCCGTGTAGCGTTGTATTTGAAGGAACATAGACAGCAAATTTCTTAATGGTTATTTAACAAGTGTTCTTAAGGCATGCATTATAAAAATCAAAGAATATCTAAACACTTATGAAGCCTGATTAATAAAATGAATCTATTATTAATGGACTAATAACACGTGGGAAAAAATTTTCTCTAAATTTTTTACTGCCACGAGAAACTTGTGCCAATGCCCTCTAAATACAGGGAAAAAGTCACAAACCTATTGCACTATATGTCAATTTAATTCAAACCTTTAATTTCTCTAATTTAGTACTAAACATTTACAATTTATCAATTTAATCTCAAATCTTTCAATTGCTCTAATTTAGTCTTAAATATTTTGATAATTTGTATTCCTACTAAAACATTTCAATTTCGTGCTAATTTAATCACTAAATCTTTAGACAATTTACTCAATTTAATCATAAATCTTTTAAACGATTTCCTCAATTTATACCTTTCAGCCAATTATTGATCAAAAAAGCTGAGATGACAATCTATTCAATGCCAACCGTCCTAAATGACACAAAGGTCTAATATGGACAATTTTTTCAATTTCTTATTTTTTAATTATTTTTTCTTTCCTTTTTTTTTTTTTTGCTTCTTTTCTTTTTTTCTTTGCTAGGTGGCCCTCGCCAGATCACAAAATATCTCTCAATTTATTAGGGTTCCTTATTAACAAATATCCAACACTTATGAAGCCTATTTAATAAATTAATGAGACTAATAACACCCAAAAAGACGGTCGATTGAAAACTAAAATTTTTCTATTATTTGCTATTGAATAAGCTTCAGGAGACACTCGCGTATTTCTTTTGGGGATGTTAAACTGTGAAGTGTGAGTTGACGCCTTGTAAAAATATGAAGCACATTATTAAATTTGTAACTGCTGCGAGAAAGTTGTGTCCAAAAACACCCTCTAATATGTAAAA